>JAVIAB010000046.1:65481874-65566874 GCA_032433765.1 Megaustenia siamemsis
CTAAACTGGTTGCATTGTGTCAGATATGTGGAAGATATAGTGACTAGCTAGATGGAAGTAGCAGTGAGTGACTAGCTAGATGGAAGAAGCAGTTACTAGCTAGATGGAAGTAGCAGTGAGTGACTAGTTAGATGGAAGTAGCAGTGACTAGCTAGATGAAAGTAGTAGCTAGCTAGATGGAAGAAGCAGTGACTAATTAGATGGAAGAAGCAGTGACTAGCTAGATGGAAGAAGCAGTGACTAGCTAGATGGAAGAAGCAGCGACTAGCTAGATGGAAGAAGCAGTTACTAGCTAGATGGAAGTAGCAGTGACTAGCTAGATGAAAGTAGCAGTTACTAGCTAGATGGAAGAAGCAGTGACTAGCTAGATGGAAGTAGCAGTTACTAGCTAGATGGAAGTAGCAGTTACTAGCTAGATGGAAGAAGCAGTTAGTAGCTAGATTGAAGTAGCAGTGACTAGCTAGATGGAAGAAGCAGTGACTAGCTAGATGAAAGTAGCAGTGACTACCTAGATGGAAGAAGCAGTGACTAGCTAGATGGATGTAGTAACCAGCGAGATGGAAGAAGCAGTGACTAGCTAGATGGAATTAGCAGTGACTAGCTAGATGGAATTAGCAGTGACTACTAGATGTAGTAACCAGCGAGATGGAAGAAGCAGTGACTAGCTAGATGGAATTAGCAGTGACTAGCTAGATGGAATTAGCAGTGACTACTAGATGTAGTAACCAGCTCAGGCCAAAATAGCATTTCACAAAATGAAAAATATCTTATGCAACAAATCTATGTCAATAAAAATGAGAAAGAGAGTTCATCGGTGCTACATAGAACCAATTCTGACCTATGGAAGCGAATCATGGACAGTAGACAAACAAATGAAAAGACGATTAGAGGCCACAGAGATGGGATTTCTCAGAAGAATGTTGAAAGTTCCCTGGACAGATAAAAAGACCAATGAGGAAGTTCTCAAAGAGGCCAACACAAAAAGGGAGCTCTTAAAAAACATCAGAAAGAAGCAATCGACATTTTTCGGGCACATCATGAGAAGAGGAAAGTTGGAATACTTGGTTACAACTGGCAAAATAAAAGGAAAGAGATCGCGGATGACTAAGAGAAAAAATACTGGATAGCTTGGTGTCATGGCATGGAAAACAGTCAACAACAGAACTGATACGATGCACTGTAGATAGAAAATTGTGGAGGGACATGATCGCCTACGCCAACTGGTATGGTACATGATGATGATGAGCTAGATGGATGTAGTAACCAGCGAGATGGAAGAAGCAGTGACTAGCTAGATGAACTACTAGCAGTGACTAGCTAGATGAACTACTAGCAGTGACTAGCTAGATGAACTACTAGCAGTGACTAGCTAGATGAACTACTAGCAGGTGTTTCCAATAAACGGCTGTTGATTTTGTGAGTGAACATGTTCAGTGATGAGGGAAATTGCACATGACAGAAGCCTTTGAATGCATTGCAAGTTTTTCTAGATTTTTGCTCCTGGACACTTGCTGGAAAAGTTGTCCTGGACATGCAAATGTTCTCCTGGACTCTTGCTGCAAATGTTCTCCTGGACACTTGCTGCAAATGTTGTCCTAGACGCCTGCTGCAAATGTTCTCCTGGACTCTTGCTGCAAATGTTCTCCTGGACTCTTGCTGCAAATGTTCTCCTGGACTCTTGCTGCAAATGTTCTCCTGGACTCTTGCTGCAAATGTTCTCCTGGACTCTTGCTGCAAATGTTCTCCTGGACTCTTGCTGCAAATGTTCTCCTGGACTCTTGCTGCAAATGTTCTCCTGGACTCTTGCTGCAAATGTTCTCATGGACTCTTGCTGCAAATGTTCTCCTGGACTCTTGCTGCAAATGTTCTCCTGGACTCTTGCTGCAAATGTTGTCCTGGACTCTTGCTGCAAAATTTTGTCCTGGACTCTTGCTGCAAATGTTGTCCTGGACTCTTGCTGCAAATGTTCTCCTGGACTCTTGCTGCAAATGTTCTCCTGGACTCTTGCTGCAGATGTTCTCCTGGACTCTTGCTGCAAATGTTCTCCTGGACTCTTGCTGCAAATGTTCTCCTGGACTCTTGCTGCAAATGTTCTCCTGGACTCTTGCTGCAGATGTTCTCCTGGACTCTTGCTGCAGATGTTCTCCTGGACTCTTGCTGCAGATGTTGTCCTGGACTCTTGCTGCAGATGTTGTCCTGGACTCTTGCTGCAGATGTTGTTCTGGACTCTTGCTGCAGATGTTGTCCTGGACTCTTGCTGCAGATGTTGTCCTGGACTCTTGCTGCAGATGTTCTCCTGGACTCTTGCTGCAGATGTTCTCCTGGACTCTTGCTGCAAATGTTCTCCTGGACTCTTGCTGCAGGTGTTCTCCTGGACTCTTGCTGCAGGTGTTCTCCTGGACTCTTGCTGCAGGTGTTCTCCTGGACTCTTGCTGCAGATGTTCTCCTGGACTCTTGCTGCAAATGTTCTCCTGGACTCTTGCTGCAAATGTTCTCCTGGACTCTTGCTGCAGGTGTTCTCCTGGACTCTTGCTGCAGGTGTTCTCCTGAACACTTGCTGCAGATGTTGTCCTGAACACTTGCTGCAGATGTTCTCCTGGACATTTTGCTGCAGATGTTTTCCTGGACATTTTGCTGCAGATGTTTTCAATCCATTGATTATATCCAATTGATTCAACCCATTAATAAGTACATATAACGCTGAACATAGTTAATGATTAATAGAAGAATTTACATTACTACACTCTGGGCAAACACATTGGTGTCCTGTTGTCCAACAGTCATAATGAAGTCTGTGTGAACTGGTGTGGAGCCCTAGTTGTGTCCGCCTCAGTTCAACTTTTATAGTTTCCATGTGTTCTACACTCAGTTTTAAATTTGTCCATAGACACATCAGTAACAATCACATCTTACAAGACACATCAGTAACAATCACATCTTACAAGACACATCAGTAACAATCACATCTTACAAGACACATCAGTAACAATCACATCTTACAAGACACATCAGTAACAATCACATCTTACAAGACACATCAGTAACAATCACATCTTACAAGACACATCAGTAACAATCACATCTTACAAGACACATCAGTAACAATCACATCTTACAAGACACATCAGTAACAATCACATCTTACAAGACACATCAGCAGTAACAATCACATCTTACAAGACACATCAGTAACAATCACATCTTACAAGACACATCAGTAACAATCACATCTTACAAGACACATCAGTAACAATCACATCTTACAAGACACATCAGTAACAATCACATTTTACAAGACACATCAGTAACAATCACATCTTACAAGACACATCAGTAACAATCACATCTTAGAAGACACATCAGTAACAATCACATCTTACAAGACAAATCAGTAACAATCACATCTTACAAGACACATCAGTAATAGTTACGCCATGGTGTTTACGGTTGACCAAGTTGGTGGTTTGTATTAATGTCGGAGTCTATATATATTATGTGATTAAATTGAGCAAAAGAGTGTCTCCAACGGATAGATATTGATCAAAAACGTTGTGTCAAGTGTTCTATTCAAGGAGAAGGATCAGATCAGATTAGTACTGTTTAAATGTCAACAGCTAACCATTGATAGTTAGATGAGATGTGAGAGCTTCGCCATCAAACATGTGGGGAAAACATCAGCCGGGGTAAACCCCCAACTTGTGTTTTTATGTTAAGCCCTTAACTTAGACTGACTCAGCAGGTCGGTAAGGGATACATGTTTTTTGGGCTCAAAGACCCCACAGAAAATGGAGATAGACCACAAATATAAAGTAGCAACCATCAATATATGTGGAATAAAAAATAAAGAAGTTGAACTTATAGAAGATATGACAAAAAGGAAAATTAAAATACTAGGATTAGTAGACACCAGAGTAAAAGGACAACAGATAAAGAAAACACACATGAACTACACTGTAATATTCTCAGGAGTCAACAACACAGAAAGAGCAACACACGGAGTTGGCTTTATCATCGACCCAGAACACGCACAGAACATTCTGGAAATAAAATACCATTCAGAAAGAATGATCACAATCAGACTACTAGAAGACGATCAAAAAACAACTTACATACAAATCTATGCACCATGCAACAATAAGGAAAAAACAGCAAAGAATTCTGTGTGACACTAATTGAAATTGTTAACAAGACTGATGATAGCGACGGCATGTTAGTGATGGGAGATTTTAATGGAAAGCTTGGGAAACTTAACAGCGAGAACAGAGATATATTGGGACCCTTTGGCGATAAGACGGCTGAAATAAATGAAAATGGAAGCAGACTGCTGGAATTATGTAATCAAAATGATTTATTTATCACCAACACATTCTTCAAACACAGAGAGTCACAATTATACACCTGGTACAAATGGAATGACACAACATGCAGAAGCCAGATAGATTTTATACTAACAAGACAACAGAACAAGAAAAGAGTAACCAACAGCAGAGCTATCCCTAATATCACAGACGATACAGACAGCCAAAAACAAAACCAAATACGCAAATAAACAAAATAAACAAAAATAAAATAAAATTAAAATAAAACAATTAAAAGATCAAGAAACAAGGAAAACCCTAGAAGAAAAACTAACAGAGGAATTCAAGAAACTCCCAAACAAAGCATGCACAGTAGAAGAAGAGTGGAAACAATTTAAGAAAACAGTAGACAACATCTCAAAAACAATATGGGGAATGAAGCTAAGGACAAAAGAAGGGGAAAATATGAAAAATAGGCCTTAGTTCGGAAAAGAAGTTAAAATTTTGATCAAAGAAGCTAAGCAAAACAAATGGACAGAATTTGGACAAAATATGAGCAGGGACTTTAAGACAGCCACAAGAGATTTCTACAAAGCAGTAAAAGCCACAAGAGCAAGAAAAGAAAACCATGATTCTACTGAGCTGATAAATGACAAAGACGGACAGCCAATATCAAATAACCAATGTATGCAACAGAGATGGAAAGAATATTTTGAAGACTTGTTAAACATACCAACTACCAATAAGACAACAAAAACCACGCTAGAACTCACAAATACTGAACCCAAAATCATGAAAGAGGAAATTGAAGAAGTAATCAAATATGCACCAAGAAATCAAGCACTGGGGATAGATAACATATCAATAGAAATAATAGCAGCAGCAGGAGAAACTGGAGTGACATGGCTGCACAGAATATTCAGTGCAGCATGGCACCATTAAAAAGCCCCAGAAGACTGGCAACAGGCAATAATCATACCAACATGAAAAAAGAAAGGTATCAATCAATATAGAGGTATATCTCTTCTCAGCCATGTAGGAAAGCTATACGCCAAAATTGTGGAATAAAGGCTGAGACCAATAATTATAGAACTACAGTTAAGCAATTCTCAAATGGGGTTCTGAAAAAACAGAGGATGTACTGACGCCCTATTCACATTAAAACAGCTTGCAGAAAAAACGACAGAACACAATCAAAACTTATACATAGCCTTCATTGACCAGGAAAAAGCATTCGACAGAGTAAACAGAGAACAGCTGTGGGAGATACTAACAACACACGGAGTAAGTCAACATCTCATCATCATGTGCCATACCGGTTGGCATAGGTGATCATGTCCCTCCCCAATCCTCCATCTACAGTGCATCGTATCAGTTCTGTTGTTGACTGTTTTCCATGCCATGACACCAAGCTATCCAGTATTTTCTCTCTTTGTCGCCCGCGAGCTCTCTTTCCTTTTATTTTGCCAGTTGTAACCAAGTATTCCAACTTTCCTCTTCTCATGATGTGCCCGAAAAATGCTGATTGCTTCTTTCTGATGTTTTTTAAGAGCTCCCTTTTTGTGTTGGCCTTTTTGATAACTTCCTCATTGGTCTTTTTAGCTGTCCAGGGAACTTTCAACATTCTTCTGAGAAATCTCATCTCTGTGGCCTCTAATCATCTTTTCATTTGTTTGTCTACTGTCCATGATTTGCTTCCATAGGTCAGAATTGGTTCTATATAGCACCGATCCGACATCTAACCAACCTTATTAAAAGTCTCTATATCAACAGCAGGGTCAGAACAGCAGCAGGCTACACAGACCACTTCAAAGTTAGATCAGGTGTAAGACAGGGGTGAATACTGTCCCCTCCTACTGTTTATTACATACATGGCCTGCTATAGAATATATAAAGAAACAACAGATAAAGTGGTTTGGCCACGTGACAAGGCAGAAAGATCAAAACACAACACAACGAGCCTTCAATGAACATTGCAAGAACACCAGATGGCTGACCATGAAAAAGATGGATTGATAGAATATTAGAGACACTAGGAAACATAACAGCAGGAGAGGCCAACACAAGAGTGAAAGATGGATTGATGGAATATTAGAAACACTAGGAAACATAACAGTAGGAGAGGCCAACACAAGAGTGAAAGAAGGATTGATGGAATATTAGAAACACTAGGAAATATAACAGTAGGAGAGGCCAACACAAGAGTGAAAGATGGATTGATGGAATATTAGAAACACTAGGAAATATAACAGTAGGAGACCAACACAAGAGTGAAAGATGGATTGATGGAATATTAGAAACACTTGAAAACATAACAGTAGGAGTGGCCAAAACAATAGTGAAAGATGGATTGATGGAATATTAAAAACACTAGGAAACATAACAGTAGGAGAGGCCAACACAAGAGTGAAAGATGGATTGATGGAATATTAAAAACACTAGGAAACATAACAGTAGGAGAGGCCAACACAAGAGTGAAAGAAGGATTGATGGAATATTAGAAACACTAGGAAACATAACAGTAGGAGAGGCCAACACGAGAGTGAAAGATGGATTGATGGAATATTAGAAACACTAGGAAACATAACAGTAGGAGAGGCCAACACAAGAGTGAAAGATGGATTGATGGAATATTAGAAACACTAGGAAATATAACAGTAGGAGAGGCCAACACAAGAGTGAAAGATGGATTGATGGAATATTAGAAACACTAGGAAACATAACAGTAGGAGAGGCCAACACAAGAGTGAAAGAAGAATTGATGGAATATTAGAAACACTAGGAAACATAACAGTAGGAGAGGCCAACACAAGAGTGAAAGATGGATTGATGGAATATTAGAAACACTAGGAAACATAACAGTAGGAGAGGCCAACACAAGAGTGAAAGATGGATTGATGGAATATTAGAAACACTAGGAAACATAACAGCAGGAGAGGTCAACACAAGAGTGAAAGAAGGATTGATGGAATATTAAAAACACTAGGAAACATAACAGTAGGAGAGGCCAACACAAGAGTGAAAGAAGGATTGATGGAATATTAGAAACACTAGGAAACATAACAGTAGGAGAGGCCAACACAAGAGTGAAAGAAGGATTGATGGAATATTAGAAACACTAGGAAACATAACAGTAGGAGAGGCCAACACAAGAGTGAAAGAAGGATTGATGGAATATTAGAAACACTAGGAAACATAACAGTAGGAGAGGCCAACACAAGAGTGAAAGAAGGATTGATGGAATATTAGAAACACTAGGAAACATAACAGTAGGAGAGGCCAACACAAGAGTGAAAGAAGGATTGATGGAATATTAGAAACACTAGGAAACATAACAGTAGGAGAGGCCAACACAAGAGTGAAAGATGGATTGATGGAATATTAGAAACACTAGGAAACATAACAGTAGGAGAGGCCAACATAAGAGTGAAAGACCACAAAATATATCTCCCCTCAATGCTCAAAGGTAAATGAGGAAGGAAAGAAGAAGTAATAGCTACACCTTAAAAGACTCATCAGTAATAGTTACATTTGACAAGACTCATCAGTAATAGTTACATTTGACAAGACTCATCAGTAATAGTTACATTTGACAAGACTCATCAGTAATAGTTACATTTGACAAGACTCATCAGTAATAGTTACATTTGACAAGACTCATCAGTACTAGTTACATTTCACAAGACTCATCAGCAATAGTTACATTTGACAAGACTCATCAGCAATAGTTACATTTGACAAGACTCATCAGTAATAGTTACATTGACAAGACTCATCAGTACTAGTTATATTTGACAAGACTTATCAGTACTAGTTACATTTGACAAGACTCATCAGTAATGATGGTAGGAGAGATTCACATTTTAACACATCTTCCATCCTGAGGGAATCACATGACTTGTGCTAATATGTCAGGAGAAAGGTCAGAACACACTTTTCATAGATGGAAAAAAATTTGGAATGTATGCAATTTTAAAGATAGTCATATTTCATCGTTTTCAAAATAATAATAATGAATTTACTAGATACCAGTAGCCTCCGACAGTCATAGTTGACTATAGTAGCCTCCGACAGTCATAGTTGACTATAGTAGTCTCCGACAGTCATAGTTGACTATAGTAGCCTCTGACAGTCATAGTTGACTATAGTAGCCTCTGACAGTCATAGTTGACTATAGTAACCTCCGACAGTCATAGTTGACTATAGTAGCCTCTGACAGTCATAGTTGACTATAGTAGCCTCCGACAGTCATAGTTGACTATAGTAGCCTCGTCAGTCATAGTTGACTATAGTAGCCTCTGTCAGTCATAGTTGACTATAGTAGCCTCCGTCAGTCATAGTTGACTATAGTAGCCTCCGTCAGTCATAGTTGACTATAGTAGCCTCCGTCAGTCATAGTTGACTATGGATTTTCCAGCACCCCTAGAAATGTTATTTTTTCTTTTCTTTTGTTGTGTATTCACTTTTTCTATGAATCTGTCTGCTCCTTGTTTGAGTTGCAGCTTTAGAGTGTGTCTCCAAAAATTGCAGTCTACAGCTATTTATTTTCAGGCTGTAGGGTTTGTGTTCAGAGTTTTCATGTCACGTTTCTATCTATTGACCTTTCGAGCCGTAACCGGCCCATAGGGCGTAGACCAAGATACACCTTCTCCTATATGAATTTTTGTTCTAGCAGTTTTCTTTTAAAGATATTTTATCAAATCTCGCCATCTGTCTCTGTTCTGTGCAAGCAGTTCTATCTCATTGAGGGAGCCGATTCCTGCTGCTCTTGCCTCTCTCATCAATGTTCTTCTCAGTGTCTCCCTGGGTCTTCCTCTTTTTCTTTTACCTGTTGTTTCCCATATGAGGGCTTGCTTTGCTATTCGATTATTATCTCTTCTCATCACATGTCCAACGTATGACCATCGTCTTTTCTTTATTACTGAAGATATTAGTGGTTGATTGGCGATTTCTCTAATTTCCTCGTTTGTTTTGAATTCGTTCCATTCTATACCAAGTATTTTCCTTAGACATTTATTTTCGAATGCGTTCAACTTTGTTTCCATATCTCTTGTTGTTTTCCAGCTTTCACACGCATACGTAAGGGTTGATAGTACATTTGATTTGAATAGCCTAAGTTTTGTGTTTGTGCTAATGAGTTTTGATTTCCACAACTTTTCAAGGCTTCTGAAAGACATTGCTGCTTTAGCCAGTCTGATTCTAATTTCTTTGCTCGTATCCCCTTCTCGATCAATGTGACTTCCAAGATAGATAAAGTGATCGATCTCTTCTACTGGTTTGTTTTCCATGTATATTTTGTCACTTGTTGGAATTAAACTTTTCATGACTTTAGTCTTTTCATGATTGACCTCAAGCCCAATTTTGCTGGCTATTGATGATAGTTCATTTGTGTTTTCCTGCATCGTTTTTATCTGACTGCTGATGAGAACTATGTCATCAGCAAAGTCGAGGTCCTCCAAATGGTCTCCTTGTATCCATTCGATGCCTTTATTACCAGTGCAGCATTTCTTCATTATGAAGTCCATAACAATTCCAAATAACAAGGGCGATAAAATACATCCTTGTTTAACCCCAGTTTCTATTGGGAAACATTCGCTCAGTCCTTCCTCTGTTCGAACTGCACATGTGTAACCATCATACATGTCTTTGATAATATTTATGATTTTTGATGGTAAGCCATATTGCTTCAGAATTTTCCACAAAGAATCTCTATGAATACTATCAAATGCTTTTTTGAAGTCGATGAAGTTAAGTACAAAAGGTTTTTGCTTTTCAATGTGTTCCTCCAATATAAGTCGTAGAGTGAAAATGTGGTCAAGACAGCTTCTCCCTTTTCTAAACCCAGCCTGTTCTTCACGCATTACTGTATCTATTGAATCCTTTATTCTATTTAGGATGATTTTACAGAATAACTTTGAGGCAACTGACAAAAGTGTCACGCCTCTCCAGTTGTTACAATCTCTAAGATTGCCCTTTTTGGGGATCTTAACAATGATTCCTTTTTCTGTGCATGTTTCGTCGGAGCGGCCATTGTTCGCACATTCCAGAATCCTATTTTGGTTGTTGTTTTGGGGCCGAAAAAACTATCACTACTATCTACTGCTAATTTACACATTCTGTATCAGGTCTACGTTTCATTAACAACATCGTTTTTACGATAGCGGCTTGTTAAACCTCTGATCAACGGTTCTATACCAAGCCGGAGAAAAATAATTCCTCCATTTTGGAAACAACCGGAAACGGATATGTCTAAAATTGAAGTTTTGGTCCTAGTCCTTTTGCCATCTGTCAGTTGTCTGTAGAGTATATCTTTTGGTATGCAACCATCTTTCATACGGTGTATATGGGTAAGCTAGCGTAACCTACATTGTTTTAGCAGTGTGTAGATGTTCAGGAAGTGGAAGTCACATTGATCGAGAAGGGGATACGAGCAAAGAAATTAGAATCAGACTGGCTAAAGCAGCAATGTCTTTCAGAAGCCTTGAAAAGTTGTGGAAATCAAAACTCATTAGCACAAACACAAAACTTAGGCTATTCAAATCAAATGTACTATCAACCCTTACGTATGCGTGTGAAAGCTGGAAAACAACAAGAGATATAGAAACAAAGTTGAACGCATTCGAAAATAAATGTCTAAGGAAAATACTTGGTATAGAATGGAACGAATTAAAAACAAACGAGGAAATTAGAGAAATCGCCAATCAACCACTAATATCTTCAGTAATAAAGAAAAGACGATGGTCATACGTTGGACATGTGATGAGAAGAGATAATAATCGAATAGCAAAGCAAGCCCTCATATGGGAAACAACAGGTAAAAGAAAAAGAGGAAGACCCAGGGAGACACTGAGAAGAACATTGATGAGAGAGGCAAGAGCAGCAGGAATCGGCTCCCTCAATGAGATAGAACTGCTTGCACAGAACAGAGACAGATGGCGAGATTTGATAAAATATCTTTAAAAGAAAACTGCTAGAACAAAAATTCATATAGGAGAAGGTGTATCTTGGTCTACGCCCTATGGGCCGGTTACGGCTCGAAAGGTCAATAGATAGATAGATAGATGTTCAGGAGGCCTGTGTGAGTCATGACCTCCACGTTTGTCACTTTATCCTTCCAGGTGATACCAAAAATATAGCGCAGACATTGCACATGGAATACATTTAGCCTTCTTTCCTGCTTTGCATAAGTTGTCCAAGATTCACTGCCATACAAGAGGGTACTAATGATGCAGGCATTGTAAACTGCAGCCCTTGTTTTAATTGCCAGTTTGTTGTTTTGCCAGATACGCCTAGAAAGACGGGCGAAAGTGGTAGCAGATTTTCCAATGCGGGTGTCAATTTCTGTATCTAAAGATAGTTTGTCGTTGATGATGGACCCCAGGTAGTTATACTGCTGCACGACATCAAGTATATAGTTGTTGATAGAGATTGCAGGTGTTGCACGTCCTGACCGAGTATAAACTAATGTTTTCTGCAAACTTATTGTTAGACCAAAGTCTCTGCAGGCATGTGAAAAGTGATGTACCATGCTCTGGAGTTCATCCTGACTTTACGTGGCAAGTGCTGCGTCATCAGCAAATAGCAGATCTCTAATAGTGATGTCTAGTTTTGGATCTTGCTTTTAGTCTTGGTTTCAAGATGGCGCGGTCATGTTTGCGTCAACGTTCACTGTTACGTTTTTTGTGCCGGAAAGATGGTTAATTCTATCTTCCCAATGCAGATCAGTGTATAGATCAGAAGTTCCACTGATGGGATCTTTCCCTGGGAAGCAATGTACATGCATGTGATCTGAAATCCTCTACAGTGTGCTCAATAGTGTGTTCTGTGTTGATTGCAATATGCGTCATCTTTGGAATACCGGTCAATATGGCGGTTAGACGGCAGGAACTTTTAATTGCTGTGTCTGAAAAGTGTTCCCTGTTGCAGTTTCCTCATATTCCAAGTCCGGCTTGTTGCAGGAGCTACTGAGTTAAGTGCTCTGTGCACACCGTGAGCTGTGTGTCTCATCCGTTTTGATCATGTTTCGATATTCCAAATGTTTACGATGAATGATGATATCGTATGACAGGGAACAGTTGGCTGTGTTCACTTTCTGTGCGGTTTCGCCTTATGTCTTTTGGCGTGTGCTGAGACTGCTATGATTGGGACTACAGATACCTTTCTTTGTTTTGGAGATGAGTTAAAAATTTGGATGATTCCACTGGCACGGACGGTTGAGCAATTATGGATTTTAATTCGTTTGCAGTGATACCGGGGCCTACCATAACCATAACCCGTGTGTGTGTGTGAGTCTTGCAAGATTGAACAACCATCAAATCTAGTATGAAGATAGACTCCTTCGTTCACATTTGAGAGTGCATGTTTTAATAGAACAGAGAGGAATTTACTAGATAATGTTTTAAATAGAACAGCGAAGAATTTACTAGATAATGTTTTAAATAGAACAGCCAGGAATTTACTAGATAATGTTTTAAATAGAACAGCCAGGAATTTACTAGATAATGTTTTAAATAGAACAGCCAGGAATTTACTAGATAATGTTTTAAATAGAACAGCGAAGAATTTACTAGATAATGTTTTAAATAGAACAGCCAGGAATTTACTAGATAATGTTTTAAATAGAACAGCCAGGAATTTACTAGATAATGTTTTAAATAGAACAGCAAGGAATTTACTAGATAATGTTTTAAATAGAACAGCCAGGAATTTACTAGATAATGTTTTAAATAGAACAGCCAGGAATTTACTAGATAATGTTTTAAATAGAACAGCCAGGAATTTACTAGATAATGTTTTAAATAGAACAGCCAGGAATTTACTAGATAATGTTTTAAATAGAACAACCAGGAATTTACTAGATAATGTTTTAAATAGAACAGCGAAGAATTTACTAGATAATGTTTTAAATAGAACAGCGAAGAATTTACTAGATAATGTTTTAAATAGAACAGCGAAGAATTTACTAGATAATGTTTTAAATAGAACAGTGAAGTATTTACTAGATAATGTTTTAAATAGAACAGCCAGGAATTTACTAGATAATGTTTTAAATAGAACAGCCAGGAATTTTTAAATAGAACAGCCAGGAATTTACTAGATAATGTTTTAAATAGAACAACCAGGAATTTACTAGATAATGTTTTAAATAGAACAGCCAGGAATTTACTAGATAATGTTTTAAATAGATCAGCCAGGAATTTACTAGATAATGTTTTAAATAGAACAGCGAAGAATTTACTATATAATGTTTTAAATAGAACAGCCAGGAATTTACTAGATAATGTTTTAAATAGAACAGCCAGGAATTTACTAGATAATGTTTTAAATAGAACAACCAGGAATTTACTAGATAATGTTTTAAATAGAACAACCAGGAATTTACTAGATAATGTTTTAAATAGAACAACCAGGAATTTACTAGATAATGTTTTAAATAGAACAGCGAAGAATTTACTAGATAATGTTTTAAATAGAACAGCCAGGAATTTACTAGATAATGTTTTAAATAGAACAGCCAGGAATTTACTATATAATGTTTTAAATAGAACAACCAGGAATTTACTAGATAATGTTTTAAATAGAACAACCAGGAATTTACTAGATAATGTTTTAAATAGAACAACCAGGAATTTACTAGATAATGTTTTAAATAAAGGAGTTTTGAATTTAGCAGTAATTTAAAAATCAAAATAACATAACTGTGAAATGTGAAAGATGATGATGTTGTGTCCAATCAGAACTTTATGGAAACTATCATGTTTTTGTTTAGTTATAAATGAACATTTAAAACTGAAGTGTGCATTTGTTATATGCCTTCTGAGTGGTCTGTTTAGAGTTATTCCCACATAGACATATTTATGTTTCAGCCAGAGAACTTGTTATGGACCAATCTGTTTTTGTAGGTTAATGAGTGTCGGTAGTTTGTGTGAGAGGAAATGATGAGCTTGTTTCTTTTTGTTGTGTTTTTTTAAAGAGAAATATTAACTTCGTTGTTTCATTCTTGTTTTATTTGTGAAGGTCACGTAGCGAACTGGCCATTCATGAAAGGGAGGCATCAAGGGATGTAACTGTCAAACTGCCAAGAGTATCTTCTTCAGAAATGTCTGCCTATATTCGAAACAACAGACTCAGAAGAAAACGGAAAGGATTTAGGTCAACCCGTGCAGTTGCCTATCATGGTGGCTTACTTATCATTCAGGTAGAAGGCATTTGATCAACTGATGATGTGTTCTATCATGGTGGCCTACTTATCATTCAGGTAGAAGGCATTTGATCAACTGATGAAGTGTGTTCTATCATGGTGGCCTACTTATCATTCAGGTAGCGAGTTGCCATATGCAGCTATGAGCAGCTGGCCTGTAATTGAAAGAGAAAAAAGGCAAGATCTAAGAGAAAGCAACTCTGCTGCCCTGTGGGTGAGTCTTCAGTTGATGGCTTTTGTGGAGAAAGTCATGACTAAACCAACAGCTGTTGCATTGTATCTAGATTGTTGTGTCTTTGCAACCTAAAAAAAACTGTCATTAATGAGGAACACCTTCACTGGTAGCGAGCATCTGGTGCAAAAAATGGTATCCAACCATGAGTAAGACACGCTGAAGATATGAATTTGAAATATTTTAATTGAATTGTAAACGGAGTAATGGATAATAAGAAATGGAAATGATGATCTTACATTTTTAGGGATTATGTTGTGAGAGATAATGGTGATCTTACATTTATAGAGATTATGTTATGAGAGATAATGGGGATCTTACATTTATAGAGATTATGTTGTGAGAGATAATGGGGATCTTACATTTATAGAGATTATGTTGTGAGAGATAATGGGGATCTTACATTTATAGAGATTATGTTGTGAGAGATAATGGGGATCTTACATTTATAGAGATTATGTTATGAGAGATAATGGTGATCTTACATTTATAGAGATTATGTTGTGAGAGATAATGGTGATCTTACATTTTTAGAGATTATGTTATGAGAGATAATGGTGATCTTAAATTTATAGAGATTATGTTGTGAGAGATAATGGTGATCTTATATTTATAGAGATTATGTTGTGAGAGATAATGGTGATCTTACATTTTTTAGAGATTACAGGAGATGATATATTTTCTCATTATTACAAATTAATCTGTTCTGGAAATATAAATATTATATACCAAAATATTACTAAGTGTTATCAGGCAAACAAAATCAAAGCAGAAATGAATGAACAACAGCGTGTGTTGTTGAAAGTAATCACATGAACATTACTATGTGCAGCCATAAAGTGAAACAAAAAAATATGAACTTACCTTTTATAGGCTGTGCCATTGTTTTTTAGGCTGCGTCAAATAATTCTGCTTTAGTGAATTACAGTTGATCTTAACAAATCTCTATTCTCCTATTCACCTCTCTCTATTCTCCTATTCACCTCTCTCTATTCTCCTGTTCACCTCTCTCTATTCTCCTGTTCACCTCTCTCTATTCTCCTATTCACCTCTCTTTATTCTCCTATTCACCTCTCTCTATTCTCCTATTCATCTCTCTCTATTCTCCTGTTCACCTCTCTCTATTCTCCTATTCACCTCTCTTTATTCTTCTATTCACCTCTCTTTATTCTCCTATTCACCTCTCTCTATTCTCCTGTTCACCTCTCTCTATTCTCCTGTTCACCTCTCTTTATTCTCCTATTCACCTCTCTCTATTCTCCTATTCACCTTTCTCTATTCTCCTATTCACCTCTCTCTATTCTCCTATTCACCTCTCTTTTCTCTCCTGTTCACTTCTCTCTATTCTCCTGTTCACCTCTCTCTATTCTCCTATTCACCTCTCTTTATTCTCCTATTCACCTCTCTCTATTCTCCTATTCACCTCTCTCTATTCTCCTGTTCACCTCTCTCTATTCTCCTGTTCACCTCTCTCTATTCTCCTATTCATCTCTCTCTATTCTCCTGTTCACCTCTCTCTATTCTCCTATTCACCTCTCTTTATTCTTCTATTCACCTCTCTTTATTCTCCTATTCACCTCTCTCTATTCTCCTATTCACCTCTCTCTATTCTCTTGTTCACCTCTCTCTATTCTCCTATTCACCTCTCTTTATTCTTCTATTCACCTCTCTTTATTCTCCTATTCACCTCTCTCTATTCTCCTATTCACCTCTCTCTATTCTCCTATTCACCTCTCTCTATTCTCCTGTTCACCTCTCTTTTCTCTCCTGTTCACCTCTCTCTATTCTCCTGTTCACCTCTCTCTATTCTCCTGTTCACCTCTCTCTATTCTCCTATTCACCTCTCTCTATTCTCCTGTTCACCTCTCTCTATTCTCCTGTTCACCTCTCTCTATTCTCCTATTCACCTCTCTCTATTCTCCTGTTCACCTCTCTCTATTCTCCTGTTCACCTCTCTCTATTCTCCTGTTCACCTCTCTCTATTCTCCTGTTCACCTCTCTCTATTGTCCGGTTAGCGCAATCGATAGGCGGTTGGCTTACCACGGCATCAGCCGGGGTTCGTACCCTGGCGAGGACACCTGGGTTTTACTAATTCCCTAAAAATTAGTGGGAGCCGCGATAGCTCAGTGGTTAGTGAACTGGACTATTACGGACAAGAGGTAGGGTTCGATCCCAACCGACGGCTCCGGGTTCACCCAGCCTTAAATGGGTACCGGATTTTTTTCTGGGAAAGTAAAGCAGCACGGGCGTAATACCGACCACATTACCCCAAAAATCATGTGCTGAAGGTCTGTAAAATATAGGGTCACTAACACCATATTTCCCTATACGCCTCCACTTGGCGTGACGGGGGGTACTTTACTACTACTTACCTCTCTCTATTCTCCTATTCACCTCTCTCTCTATTCTCCTATTCACCTCTCTCTATTGTCCTTTTGAACCAAAAACAGCACATAGGACTCCTGAGTCCAATAATCTTTCAACTGTCAGACCTGGCACAGAACTTGCATTGTGTCTTGCCACACAGCTCTGACTAGACATACCAGCTTTAAATGAAAGGGTGTTAAAGATACTTATGTTATGGTTATGGAAGGCCCCGGTATCACTGCAAACGAATTAAAATCCATAAGTGCTCAACCGCTCGTGCCAGTGGAATCATCAAAATTAATATCTCATCTCCCGAACAAATAAAGGTAGCTGCAGTCCCCACCATAGCAGTCTCAGCACATGCCAAAAGACAAACTGGACAAAAAGTGAACACAGCCATATGTTCCCCGTCATAAATATCATCATTCATCGAGTTTTATGCTCAGAGAAATACACAGAAGATGGAGATAGATAAACATAAAGTAGCAAGGATAAATATATGCGGGATAAAAAAATTAAGAAGTTGAACTTATAGAAGATATGACAAAAAGGAAAATTAAAATACTAGGATTAGCGGACACCAGAGTAAAAGGACAACAGATAAAGAAAACACACATGAACTACACTGTAATATTCTCAGGAGTCGACAACACAGAAAGAGCATCACATGGAGTAGGCTTTATCATCGACCCAGAACACGCAAAGAACATTCTAGAAATAAAATACCATTCAGAAAGAATTATCACAACCAGACTACTAGAAGACGATCGAAAAACAAATTACATTCAAATCTATGCACCATGCAACAACAATGAAAGAGACAGCGAAAAATGCTATGACACATTGAATGAAATCATTAACAAGATTGACGAAAGCGACGACATGTTAGTGATGGGAGATTTTAATGGAAGGTTTGGGAAACGCAACAATGAGAACAATGATATCTTAGGACCCTTTGGCGATAAAACAGCTGAAATAAATGAAAATGGAAGCAGACTGCTGGATCTATGTAATCAAAATGATTTATTTATCACCAACACATTCTTCAAACACAGAGAGTCACAAGTATACACCTGGTACAAATGGAATGACACAACATGCAGAAGCCAGATAGATTTTATACTAACAAGACAACAGAACAAGAAAAGAGTAACTGACAGTAGAGCAATCCCAAATATTACAGACGACACGGATCACAAGATGGTTATGATCACACTAAACAGCCAAAAATAAAGAGAATATACGAAAACAAACAAATGAAGCGAAAAGAACAGACAATAAAAATAAAACAATTAAATGATCAAGAAAGGAAAACCCTAGAAGAAAGACTAACAGAGGAATTCAAGAAACTCCCTAATGAAGTATGCACAGTAGAAGAAGAGTAGAAACAATTTAAGGAAACAGTAACCAACATCTCTAAAACAGTTTGTGGAACGAAGCAAAGAACAAGAGAAGGGAAAAAGAGCACCCCGTGTGGAACGAAACAATCAGAGAAGCAATTAAAGAAAAGAAGAAACTGTTTAAAAATTGGAGGGAGAACAAGAACCAAGAAAAATATGAAAAATATGCCTCAGTTCGAAAAAGAGTTAACATTTTTATCAAAGAAGCTAAGCAAAAGAATTGGACAGAATTCGGACAAAACATGAGCAGGGACTTCAAGACAGCCACAAGAGATTTCTACAAAGCAGTAAAAGCCACAAGAGCGAGAAAAGAAAACCATGATCCTACTGAGCTGATAAATGACAAAGACGGACAGCCAATATCAAATAACCAACATATGCAACAGAGATGGAAAGAATATTTTGAAGACCTGTTAAACATACCAACTACCAATAAGACAACAAAAACCACGCCAGAACTCACAAATACTGAACCCAACATCATGAAAGAGGAAATCGAAGAAGTAATCAAATATGCACCAAGAAATAAAGTACTGGGGATAGATAACATACCAATAGAAATAATAGCAGCAGCAGGAGAGACAGGAGTGCAATGGCTGCACAGAATATTTAATGCAGCATGGCACCAACAACAAGCCCCGGAAGACTGGCAACAGGCAATCATCATACCAATATGGAAAAAGAAAGGTAGCAAAAGAGACTGCAATCAATATAGAGGTATATCTCTTCTCAGCCATGTAGGAAAGCTATACGCCAAAATCTTGGAAAAAAAGCTGAGACCAATAATAGAACTACGGTTAAGCGATTCTCAAATGGGGTTCCGAAAAAACAGAGGATGTACTGACGCCCTATTCACATTAAAACAGCTTGCAGAAAAAACGACAGAACATAATCAAAACTTATACATAGCCTTCATTGACCAGGAAAAAGCATTCGACAGAGTAAACAGAGAACAGCTGTGAGAGATACTAACAACATATGGAGTAAGCCAACATCTAACCAACCTTATTAAAAGTCTCTACGTCAACAGCAGCTGCAGGGTCAGAACAGCAACAGGCTACACAGACCACTTCGAAGTTAGATCAGGTGTAAGACAGGGGTGCGTACTATCCCCCCTACTGTTTATTACATACATGGACTATATATGCAAGCTAGCCAACCCATCAGAGACAGAGGAGATCAACGAGCTTTTATTTGCAGACGACCAGGCACTAATACATGAAACAATAAAAGACCTACAAGAACACTTAAACTCAACATCTCAGGCACAAAATACAACATGAAAATCAACATCAACGAAAGTCATGAATGGCGCCAAAAATAAACAGAACATCAACATAACTATAGAAGGCAGGCAACTAAAACAAGTAGAGGAATTCAAATACCTAGGAAGTCTAATGACAAACGATAATTCTCAAACAGCAGAGATAGAATCAAGATGCAACAATGCTTGTCAAATCATTGGACAGTTATCGCCACTATTGTCCAACAAGGAAATAACTCTGGAGGCAAAACGGATACTATACAATACAATCTTCATCCCAACGTTGTGCTACCAATGCCAGACCTGGACTCTAGATGCAAGAACAATAAGAAAAATAACCTCTACAGAGATGAAATGTGTTAGACGAATGACAGGAAACAGTCTGAGAGATAAGATCAGAAATGAAGAACTGAGAAAAAAGCTAGGAATAACCCCCGCCATAGAATATATAAGGAAACAACAGATAAAATGGTTTGGCCACATAACAAGGCAGAGAGAAAAAAAACACAACACAATGAGCCTTCAACAAACGTTGTGAGAACACCAGACCCAAAGGTCAACCACGAAAAAGATGGGTCGATGGAATATTAGAAGCACTAGGAAACATAACAGCAGCAGAGGTGAACAGAAGAGCAAAAGACCGCAAATTATATCTCCCCTCGACGCTGAAAGGTAGATGAGGAAGAGAAGAAGAAGAAGATTCATCGTAAGCAATTGTAATATCGAAACATGATCAAAACAGATGAAACGCACAGCTCACTTTGTGCACAGAGCACATAACTCAGTAGCTCCTGCAGGAAGCTAGACTTGGAATATGAGGAAACTGCAACAAGGAACACTTTTCAGACACAGCCTATAATGGTTCCTGCCGTCTATCTGCCATATTGACCAGAAGTTCAGGTTCTCCCAAAAATGTTGATCATCCTTTTTTTTTAAAATGTGTAGCACTTGATGATGTTAGGACATCATTTTTGTCTCAAAATCCGAACATAGGAAACACAGTTATAATGTTAAATATAATAATAAGGGAGCCGAATCCTGCTGCTCTTGCCTCTCTCATCAATGTTCTTCTCAGTATCTCCCTGGGTCTTCCTCTTTTCTCTTACCTGTTGTTTCCCATATGAGGGCTTGCTTTGCTATTCGGTTATTATCTCTTCTCATCACATGTCCAACATATGACCATCTTCTTTTCTTTATTACTGAAGATATTAGTGGTTGATTGGCGATTTCTCTAATTTCTTCATTTGTTTTGAATTCGTTCCACTCTATACCAAGTATTTTCCTTAGACATTTATTTTAGAATGCGTTCAACTTTGTTTCTATATCTCTTGTTGTTTTCCAGCTTTCACACGCATACGTAAGGGTTGATAGTACGTTTGATTTGAATAGTCTAAGTTTTGTGTTTGTGCCGATTAGTTTTGATTTCCACAACTTTTCAAGGCTTCTGAAAGACATTGCTGCTTTAGCCATTCTGATTCTAATTTCTTTACTTGTATCCCCTTTCGATCAATGTGACTTCCAAGATAGATAAAGTGATCGATCTCTTCTACTGGTTTGTTTTCCATGTATATTTTGTCATCTGTTGGAATTAAACTTTTCATGACTTTAGTCTTTTCATGATTGATCTCAAGCCCAATTTTGCTGGCTATTGATGATAGTTCATTTGTGTTTTCCTGCATCATTTTTATCTGACTGCTGATGAGAACTATGTCATCAGCAAAGTCGAGGTCCTCCAAATGGTCTCCTTGTATCCATTCGAGGAGACCATTTGGAGGACCTCGACTTTGCTGATGACATAGTGAAACATGGAGAACAATAAAAATGACAGTCATGAAGATACAGACTTTCATTAATGGATGCTTACACAGATTAAAAGGATGGAAATGGCAGGACAAAATCACTAACATAGAATTATGGAAATGTACCAGTCAAATACCAGTGGATAAAGATATACATTGAAGACGATTGCGCTGGATAGGACACACACAGCAGAAGCCAACTAAGAGTATTACACAACACGTCCTTTATTGGAATCTCCAGGGAAAAAGACAAAGAGGAAGACCAAGAAATTCTTGGAGAAGACAAATGGAAGCAGAGATGAAGATGATGGGGAAGACATAGAATGATCTTAAAAGAATGGCAAGAAACAGAACGACTTGGAAAGTGTTTGTTGAAGACCTATGCTCCACAGGGAGCTGAAAGTGTTTGTTGAAGACCTATGCTCCACAGGTAGCTGAAAGTGTTTGTTGAAAACTTATGCTCCACAGGGAGCTGAAAGTGTTTGTTGAAGACCTATGCTCCACAGGTAGCTGAAAGATAGAAGAAGAAATGCAATCCTGCAGCGGCTGAGAGAACATGAACTTCGTTCCACCATTTTGGAACCGGAAAGTCCAAAGATACCTATACAATACAAGTAAAGAACACATATCAGAAGCTGCTAGAAAAAGGGATTGAGCAATACAGAAGAGAAAATCCTGATGAAAAAGTAACAACCAAATGGCAATGCATAAAGAAAAGCATACAAGAAACTTTGCAACATCTTAACAAAAAAGGAAAATAACAAAACAAATATGGATAACTGAGGCCATCTTGGAAAAAAGGGAAAAAAGAAGGCAAGCAAAGAACACAACCCAAAACAACAAAATAGATAATGAAATATGCACAATGTGCAAAAAGGCAAAAGTAGACTGGCTCAGCCAAAAATGTATAGAAATCAAAACTATGGGAAATAAACAAGATTTAAGAGGGATGCACACAGAAATAAAGAGAATGACTAGTAAAAATAACAAAGTGATAGAAAGTGGATTTATTGCAAACAAAAAAGAAAAAATGGTAACAGGCAACAAAGATAATTATTTTGTGACGAAAGGGAAAAGAAACCAATTATAAAATGTACATCAGGCTATAAAATCTTTAAATCTGAAATTGAAAAATCTATACAAACAATGAAAAAGAGAAAAGCTGCAGGACCTGATAAAAAAAAAAAAAGTAAAGTACCCCCCCGTCACGCCAAGTGGCGTATAGGGAAATATGGTGTTAGTGACCCTATATTTTACAGACCTTCAGCACATGATTTTTGGGATAATGTGGTCGGTATTACGCCCGTGCTGCTTTACTTTCCCAGAAAAAATCCGGTACCCATTTAAGGCTGGGTGAACCCGGAGCCGTCTGTTGGGATCGAACCCTACCCCTTGTCCGTAGTAGTCCAGTTCACTAACCACTGAGCTATCGCGGCTCCCACTAATTTTTAGGGAATTAGTAAAACCCAGGTGTCCTCGCCAGGGTACGAACCCCGGCTGTTGCCGTGGTAAGCCAACCGCCTATCGATTGCGCTAACCGGACACCCCAGGACCTGATAACATACAGATAAAGATGATAAAGGCACTAGAAGATTTTGCCATCAAAAGGATCACAGACATATGCAACAACATATACCATACAGGATATATATCAGATGAACTAAAAACATCAACTTTCATTGCGTTGCCTAAAAGGAATGGTGCAGTTGAATGCAGTGATTTTATAACAATAAACCTAATGAGCCATGTTACAAAAATCTTGCTAAAAGTTATACAAGGAAGGTTATAGTTATAGTTATAGTTATTTGAAGCCCCAATATCACTGCAAACACATGAAAATCCATAATTACTCAACCGCCTGTGCCAGTGGAATCATCCGAATTAACATTTCATCGAATATCCAAACAAAGAAAGGCAGCTGCAGTCCCCATCATAGCAAACACAGCACATGTCAAAAGACATAAGACATATCAGCATACAAGGAAAGATTCAGAATAAAATCAATATGGAATTAGAAGAATAACAAACTGGATTTAGGAAAAACAGTGGGACAAAAGAAGCCATATTCTGCATGACGACTTTAATAAAAAAAAGTACACCGAAGTAAACAAACCAATATATGCCTGCTGCATAAACTACACCAAAGCTTTTGATAGAATACACCATAAACAACTTATAGAATGCCTAAAAGAGATACATCGAGATAATACAGCCTTATGACTAATATGTAATTTATACCGGGAACAAACAGCAATAATAAAATATAACAAAGAGAACACCACACCCATTGATATGAAAAGAGGAGTAAGACAAGGATGCATCCTATCACCAAGCTTGTTCAATCTATACACTGAGCAAATCTTTAAAAACATCATAGAGATGCCAGGCCTATAAATTAATTGAAAGATAATCAATAACCTAAGATATGCTGACGATACTGTACTACTAGCAGAAAATCCTAAAGATCTACAACAATTACTTAATGAAATAAACATGACAAGGAAAAAATATGGACTAGATATGAATATCAAAAAGACTAAAACTATGATCATAAACAAAGAAAATACTCAAAACCTGCAAGTGGATATCAAAATTGAAGGATTAGACCTGGAGACAGTTCAGAGCTACAACTACCTTGGACATACTATAACCAGTGATGGAAAATGTACAACTGAAATAAACAAAAGAATAGGAATGGCAAAAAGTAATTTTAATGCCATGAAAAATATACTAACATCAAAACAAATAACACCAAGGCTAAAACTAAGAACGTATAAAATGTTATATCTTCTCAATATTCCTATATGGTGCAGAAACATGGACATTAGACAAGAAAACAGAATAAAAATTTGAAGCCTTTGAAATCTTGATTTATAGAGTATGACGAATTTGCGTTGATATCCCGTAGAACTTTGGTGTTTTCATGTGGTTTGCATTCATGAAGTGCCTTATTTAGCTCATCATAAAATGTATCTACTGTTTCCTCTAGACTGTCTGCTGTTGGTGCATAAACTTGTATATGAGATTTATATTTATTGGTTTTCCATTCAATTTCATTAAAAGGACTCTGTCAGATATTGGGTAAAAGCCTTTCACTGTTCTTGCTCTTTCTGCATCCAAGATGACACCTACTCCTCTTTGGTGTTCAGTACCTCCAGAATAGAAGATTTTATATTCATCAGAATATATCTTTATTTAGCTTACAGTAGCTTGATGACGACCGGGTATCACCTGTAGCACATGATGTCCCCTACCGAACGAGGGTTTTCCATCAATTGTTGTGGCGATTCATGATTGTACAAAGAAATTACGATTGTGGTTTTCTGTTGCCTTCCAACGGTTTATTTACAGTTGGCTCTACCAGCCTTTGACTAAAAAGTCTCACTCACAAGGCAGTGGGGTTGTTTTTCTTCAAGATACCCTCCGGTCTTTTACTCTCCTGATCAAAGTCTCTCCCTACAAGGCAGCAGGGTAGCCACAGATTGTACTGTCTACTGCATACAGTCTCAAGAGATTGTACTGTCTACTGCATACAGTCTCAAGAGATTGTACTGTCTACTGCATACAGTCTCAAGAGATTGTACAGTCTACTGCATACAGTCTCAAGAGATTGTACAGTCTACTGCATACAGTCTCAAGAGATTGTACTATCTACTGCATACAGTCTCAAGAGATTGTACAGTCTACTGCATACAGTCTCAAGAGATTGTACAGTCTACTGCATACAGTCTCAAGAGATTGTACAGTCTACTGCATACAGTCTCAAGAGATTGTACAGTCTACTGCATACAGTCTCAAGAGATTGTACAGTCTACTGCATACAGTCTCAAGAGATTGTACTGTCTACTGCATACAGTCTCAAGAGATTGTACTGTCTACTGCATACAGTCTCAAGAGATTGTACAGTCTACTGCATACAGTCTCAAGAGATTGTACAGTCTACTGCATACAGTCTCAAGCGATTGTACAGTCTACTTGCAACAGTCTCAAGAGATTGTACTGTCTACTGCATACAGTCTCAAGAGATTGTACTGTCTACTGCATACAGTCTCAAGAGATTGTACTGTCTACTGCATACAGTCTCAAGAGATTGTACTGTCTACTGCATACAGTCTCAAGAGATTGTACTGTCTACTGCATACAGTCTCAAGAGATTGTACTGTCTACTGCATGCAGTCTCAAGAATGCAAGGTATGTCCCATGAGGACATCTCCATTCACAAAGTTTATGATTGACTAGATTTAAAATACTACTTTCATATAAAAACAATAAGGTCATATCCTTTGTCGATTTTTTTCTACCAGGGGAAATAACAGTGCTGTGCATTTGATGTCTTGCTTCAGTATTGACCCATTGATCTCTCTTGAGAATAGACTTTACTGTTCTTTCCTACTTACCTTCCTTACTAAATACCAACCTACCTTCCTTCCTTCCTACCTTCCTTCCTATATACCTATCTAAATACCTAACCAACCTACCTTCCTTCCTAAATATCTACCTACCTTCCTTCCTTCCTTCCTTCCTACCTTCCTTCCTTCCTACCTTCCTTCCTATATACCTATCTAGATACCTAACCTACCTACCTACCTTCCTTCCTACATACCTATCTAGATACCTAACCTACCTTCCTTCCTTCCTACATGCCTATCTAGATACCTAACCTACCTACCTTTCTTCCTACATACCTATCTAGATACCTACCTACCTAACTTCCTACATACCTATCTAGATACCTAACTTACCTACCTACCTAACTTCCTACATACCTATCTAGATACCTAACCTACTTACCTTCCTTCCTACATGCCTATCTAGATACATATCCTAATTTCCTACCTAACTTCATACATACCTATCTAGATACCTAACCTACCTACCTTCCTTCCTACATGCCTATCTAGATACCTAACCTACCTACCTTTCTTCCTACATACCTATCTAGATACCTACCTACCTAACTTCCTACATACCTATCTAGATATCTAACTTACCTACCTACCTAACTTCCTACATACCTATCTAGATACCTAACCTACTTACCTTCCTTCCTACATGCCTATCTAGATACCTATCCTAATTTCCTACCTAACTTCATACATACCTATCTAGATACCTAACGTACCTACCTACCTAACTTCCTACTTACCTATCTAGATACCTAACCTACCTACCTTCTTTCATACATACCTATCTAGATACCTTATCTACCTACCTACCTAACTTCCTACATACTTATCTAGGTAAATAACCTACTTACCTTTCTTCCTACATACCTATCTAGATACCTAACCTACCTACCTAACTTCCTACATACCTATCTAGATACCTAACCTACTTACCTTCCTTCCTACATACATATCTAGATACCTAACCTACCTACCTAACTTCCTACATACCTATCTAGATACCTAACCTACCTAACTACCTAACTTCCTACATACCTATCTAGATACCTAACCTACCTAACTACCTAACTTCCTACATACCTATCTAGATACTTAACCTACCTACAACCACCGTCTTCTCTTGTTGTCTCTTCTCATCACATGACCAAGATATGTCCACCTTCTTCTCTTGTTGTCTCTTCTCATCACATGGCCAACATATGTCCACCATCTTCTCTTGTTGTCTCTTCTCATCACATGACCAACATATGACCACCTTCTTCTCATGTTGTCTCTTCTCATCACATGACCAACATATGATCACCTTCTTCTCTTGTTGTCTCTTCTCATCACATGACCAAGATATGACCACTTTATTCTCTTGTTGTCTATTCTCATCACATGACCAACATATGACCACCTTCTTCTCTTGTTGTCTCTTCTCATCACATGGCCAACATATGTCCACCTTCTTCTCTTGTTGTCTCTTCTCATCACATGGCCTACATATGTCCACCTTCTTCTCTTGTTGTCTCTTCTCATCACAGGACCAACATATGACCACCTTCTTCTCTTGTTGTCTCTTTTCATCACAGGACCAACATATGACCACCTTCTTCTGTTGTTGTCTCTTCTCATCACATGATCAAGATATGACCAACTTCTTCTCTTGTTGTCTCTTCTCATCACATGGCCAACATATGTCCACCTTCTTCTCTTGTTGTCTCTTCTCATCACATGACCAACATATGACCACCTTCTTCTGTTGTTGTCTCTTCTCATCACATGACCAACATATGTCCACCTTCTTCTCTTGTTGTCTCTTCTCATCACATGACCAACATATGACCACATTCTTCTGTTGTTGTCTCTTCTCATCACATGTCCAACATATGACCACCTTCTTCTCTTGTTGTCTCTTCTCATCACATGGCCAACATATGTCCACCTTCTTCTCTTGTTGTCTCTTCTCATCACATGGCCAACATATGTCCACCTTCTTCTCTTGTTGTCTCTTCTCATCACAGGACCAACATATGACCACCTTCTTCTCTTGTTGTCTCTTCTCATCACAGGACCAACTTATGACCACCTTCTTCTCTTGTTGTCTCTTCTCATCACATGATCAAGATATGACCAACTTCTTCTCTTGTTGTCTCTTCTCATCACATGGCCAACATATGTCCACCTTCTTCTCTTGTTGTCTCTTCTCATCACATGACCAACATATGACCACCTTCTTCTGTTGTTGTCTCTTCTCATCACATGACCAACATATGTCCACCTTCTTCTCTTGTTGTCTCTTCTCATCACAGGACCAACATATGACCACCTTCTTCTGTTGTTGTCTCTTCTCATCACATGTCCAACATATGACCACCTTCTTCTCTTGTTGTCTCTTCTCATCACATGTCCAACATATGACCACATTCTTCTCTTGTTGTCTATTCTCATCACATGACCAACATATGACCACCTTCTTCTCTTGTTGTCTCTTCTCATCACATGACCAACATATGACCACCTTCTTCTCTTGTTGTCTCTTCTCATCACATGACCAACATATGACCACTTTCTTCTCTTGTTGTCTCTTCTCATCACATGACCAACATATGATCACCTTCTTCTCTTGTTGTCTCTTCTTATCACATGTCCAACATATGACCACATTCTTCTCTTGTTGTCTATTCTCATCACATGACCAACATATGACCACCTTCTTCTCTTGTTGTCTCTTCTCATCACATGACCAACATATGACCACCTTCTTCTCTTGTTGTCTCTTCTCATCACATGACCAACATATGACCATCTTCTTCTCTTGTTATCTCTTCTCATCACTGGACCAACATATGACAACCTTCTTCTCTTGTTATCTCTTCTCATCACAAAACCAACATATGACCACCTTCTTCTCTTGTTGTCTCTTCTCATCACATGTCCAACATATGACCACATTCTTCTCTTGTTGTCTATTCTCATCACATGACCAACATATGACCACCTTCTTCTCTTGTTGTCTCTTCTCATCACATGACCAACATATGACCACCTTCTTCTCTTGTTGTCTCTTCTCATCACATGGCCAACATATGACCACCTTCTTCTCTTGTTATCTCTTCTCATCACAGGACCAACATATGACAACCTTCTTCTCTTTTTATCTCTTCTCATCACAAGACCAACATATGACCATCTTCTTCTCTTGTTGTCTCTTCTCATCACATGACCAAGATATGTCCACCTTCTTCTCTTGTTGTCTCTTCTCATCACATGGCCAACATATGTCCACCATCTTCTCTTGTTGTCTCTTCTCATCACATGACCAACATATGACCACCTTCTTCTCATGTTGTCTCTTCTCATCACATGACCAACATATGACCACCTTCTTCTCTTGTTGTCTCTTCTCATCACATGACCAAGATATGACCACTTTATTCTCTTGTTGTCTATTCTCATCACATGACCAACATATGACCACCTTCTTCTCTTGTTGTCTCTTCTCATCACATGGCCAACATATGTCCACCTTCTTCTCTTGTTGTCTCTTCTCATCACATGGCCAACATATGTCCACCTTCTTCTCTTGTTGTCTCTTCTCATCACATGGCCAACATATGTCCACCTTCTTCTCTTGTTGTCTCTTCTCATCACAGGACCAACATATGACCACCTTCTTCTCTTGTTGTCTCTTCTCATCACAGGACCAACTTATGACCACCTTCTTCTCTTGTTGTCTCTTCTCATCACATGACCAACATATGACCACCTTCTTCTGTTGTTGTCTCTTCTCATCACATGGCCAACATATGTCCACCTTCTTCTCTTGTTGTCTCTTCTCATCACATGGCCAACATATGACCACCTTCTTCTCTTGTTGTCTCTTCTCATCACATGGCCAACATATGTCCACCTTCTTCTCTTGTTGTCTCTTCTCATCACATGACCAACATATGACCACCTTCTTCTGTTGTTGTCTCTTCTCATCACATGACCAACATATGTCCACCTTCTTCTCTTGTTGTCTCTTCTCATCACAGGACCAACATATGACCACCTTCTTCTGTTGTTGTCTCTTCTCATCACATGTCCAACATATGACCACCTTCTTCTCTTGTTGTCTCTTCTCATCACATGTCCAACATATGACCACATTCTTCTCTTGTTGTCTATTCTCATCACATGACCAACATATGACCACCTTCTTCTCTTGTTGTCTCTTCTCATCACATGACCAACATATGACCACCTTCTTCTCTTGTTGTCTCTTCTCATCACATGACCAACATATGACCACTTTCTTCTCTTGTTGTCTCTTCTCATCACATGACCAACATATGATCACCTTCTTCTCTTGTTGTCTCTTCTTATCACATGTCCAACATATGACCACATTCTTCTCTTGTTGTCTATTCTCATCACATGACCAACATAAGACCACCTTCTTCTCTTGTTGTCTCTTCTCATCACATGACCAACATATGACCACCTTCTTCTCTTGTTGTCTCTTCTCATCACATGACCAACATATGACCATCTTCTTCTCTTGTTATCTCTTCTCATCACTGGACCAACATATGTCCACCTTCTTTTCTTGTTATCTCTTCTCATCACAAAGCCAACATATGACCATCTTCTTCTCTTGTTGTCTCTTCTCAGCACATGTCCAACATATGACCACCTTCTTCTCTTGTTGTCTCTTCTCATCACATGACCAACATATGACCACTTTCTTCTCTTGTTGTCTCTTCTCATCACATGACCAACATATGATCACCTTCTTCTCTTGTTGTCTCTTCTCATCACATGTCCAACATATGACCACATTCTTCTCTTGTTGTCTCTTCTCATCACATGACCAACATATGACCACCTTCTTCTCTTGTTGTCTCTTCTCATCACATGACCAACATATGACCACCTTCTTCTCTTGTTGTCTCTTCTCATCACATGACCAACATATGACCATCTTCTTCTCTTGTTATCTCTTCTCATCACTGGACCAACATATGACAACCTTCTTCTCTTGTTATCTCTTCTCATCACAAAACCAACATATGACCATCTTCTTCTCTTGTTGTCTCTTCTCATCACATGACCAAGATATGACCACCTTCTTCTCTTGTTGTCTCTTATCATCACATGTCCAACATATGACCACCTTCTTCTCTTGTTGTCTCTTCTCATCACATGTCCAACATATGACCACATTCTTCTCTTGTTGTCTATTCTCATCACATGACCAACATATGACCACCTTCTTCTCTTGTTGTCTCTTCTCATCACATGACCAACATATGACCACCTTCTTCTCTTGTTGTCTCTTCTCATCACATGGCCAACATATGACCACCTTCTTCTCTTGTTATCTCTTCTCATCACAGGACCAACATATGACAACCTTCTTCTCTTTTTATCTCTTCTCATCACAAGACCAACATATGACCATTTTCTTCTCTTGTTGTCTCTTCTCATCACATGACCAAGATATGTCCACCTTCTTCTCTTGTTGTCTCTTCTCATCACATGGCCAACATATGTCCACCTTCTTCTCTTGTTGTCTCTTCTCATCACATGGCCAACATATGACCACCTTCTTCTCTTGTTGTCTCTTCTCATCACATGACCAACATATGATCACTTTCTTCTCTTGTTGTCTCTTCTCATCACTTGGCCAACATATGACCACCTTCTTCTCTTGTTATCTCTTCTCATCACATGGCCAACATATGTCCACCTTCTTCTCTTGTTATCTCTTCTCATCACATGACCAACATATGACCATTTTCTTCTCTTGTTATCTTTTCTCATCACAAGACCAACATATGACCACCTTCTTCTCTTGTTGTCTCTTCTCATCACATGACCAACATATGACCACCTTCTTCTCTTGTTGTCTCTTCTCATCACATGTCCAACATATGACCACCTTCTTCTCTTGTTGTCTCTTCTCATCACATGACCAAATGTATGACCACTTTCTTCTCTTGTTGTCTCTTCTCATCACATGATCAACATATGACCATTTTCTTCTCTTGTTATCTTTTCTCATCACAAGACCAACATATGACCACCTTCTTCTCTTGTTGTCTCTTCTCATCACATGACCAACATATGACCACCTTCTTCTCTTGTTGTCTCTTCTCATCACATGTCCAACATATGACCACCTTCTTCTCTTGTTGTCTCTTCTCATCACATGACCAACATATGACCACCTTCTTCTCTTTTTGTCTCTTCTCATCACATGGCCAACATATGACCATCTTCTTCTCTTGTTATCTCTTCTCATCACATGGCCAACATATGACCTCTTGTTGTCTCTTCTCATCACTTGGCCAACATATGACCACCTTCTTCTCTTGTTATCTCTTCTCATCACATGACCAACATATGACCACATTCTTCTCTTGTTGTCTCTTCTCATCACATGACCAACATATGACCACATTCTTCTCTTGTTGTCTCTTCTCATCACATGGCCAACATATGACCACCTTCTTCTCTTTATTATAGATGCTATTATTGGATGCTTTGCCATTTCTCTTTTTTCTGCCCTAGTCTTGAACTCATTCCATGGTACACAAACTATTTTCCTGAGACATTTATTTTCTAATGCACCCCATTTTGTATTTCTTGAGTTGATTGCAGTTCTCATGCGAGCAAGTAGAGGTGGATTTAAATTATTTCAAATCAAATTATTTGATTTGAAAATATCAATCTTTGTTTTTGTGCTTAGTAGTTTTGATTTCCTTATTTTATCAAGGTTTTTGAGAGTCATTGCTGACTTTGCTATTCTGATCCTTCATTTCTATATTTACCACAATTTTACTGAACACTAGTAGATCTTGTGAGCAATAGATTTGTATATTTACCACAATTTACTGAACACTAGTAGATCTTGTGAGCAATAGATTTGTATATTTACCACAATTTTACTGAACACTAGTAGATCTTGTGAGCAATAGATTTGTATATTTACCACAATTTACTGAACACTAGTAGATGTTGTGAGCAATAGATTTGTATATTTACCACAATTTACTGACCACAAGTAGACATTGTGAGCAATGGAATAATAATTATGATGTTAATAGTTTCCTTAGATATTAAAATTGTCAAGCTTTTTTTCCTTGGTCAGAACATTAAGAAAAGCTGATGAAACACAACATTACATCTCTTATTTTGTAAACAATATATTTGTGTTATATATATGTCTTGTTTTATCACCAAGCGTGTTCAATCTATACACTGAGCAAATCTTTAAAAACATCTCAGAGATGCCAGGCCTAAACATTAATGGAAAGATAATCAATAACCTAAGATATGCTGATGATACTGTTCTACTAGCAGAAAATCCTAAAGATCTACAACAATTGCTTAATGTGATAAACATAACAAGCAAAAATATGAACTAGAAATGAATATCAAAAAGACTAAAACTATGATCATAAACAAAGAAAATTCTCAAGACCTACAAGTAAATATCACAGTTGAAGGAATACATCTGGAGACAGTCCAGAGCTACAACTACCATGGACATACTATAACCAGTGATGGAAAATGTAAAACTGAAATAAACAAAAGAATAGGTATGGCAAAAAGTAATTTTAATGCCATGAAAAATATACTAACAACAAAACAAATATCAGCAGGGCTGAAACTAAGAATGGTAAAATGTTACATCTTCTCAATATTCCTATATGGTGCAGAAACATGGACATTAGACAAGAAAACAGAACAGAGAATTGAAGCCTTTGAAATGTGGATTTATAGAAGAATAGGTAGAATTGGATGGAAAGAAATGAAAACAAACAATGAAGTTTTAAAACAACTAAAAATAAAAAGAGAACTACTAAATACAATTAAGACAAGAGAAATGACATTTTTGGGGCATGTTAAAAGACACAACAGCCTACTAAAAGTAATATTGGAAGGGAAAATACTAGGTAAAAGAGACAGAGGCAGACCAACACTAACATGGACGAGTGACATCAAAAGATGGACAAGTCAATCTATGACAACCTGCACCATGAAAGCAAGAAATAGAGTGGAATGGCGATCCATGGTAGCCAACCTTCGTTGCGGAGACAGCACTTGATGATGCTGATATGTTTTGTTTGCATTACATTTACAGGTAAATTCAAACCAACAAACACCATTTGCAAAGTTCTACATCATAAACCTGGAAACCCAGTTGTGTGTTGGCCACTTTGTTGTCTATAACAACTTGCGACGATGGTATGAGGTCTATGTGTCCCCTAGCTCAACTCACATGGTGCTACGTCCTGATGTACGATACCATTTTCAAGCCATCATTTCCTATCACATTCAGGTCAGTAAAAAGCAATTACGATAGAACCCCAGTTGTCGTTTGTCTCACAACTCACACAACTCATACAGCTCACACAACTCATACAGCTCACACAACTCACACAACTCACACAACTTATACAGCTCACACAACTCATACAGCTCAAACAACTCATACAACTCAAACAACTCATACAACTCATACAACTCATACAACTCACACAGCTCATACAACTCATACAACTCAAACAACTCATACAATTCATACAACTCACACAGCTCATACAACTCATACAACTCATACAGCTCACACAGCTCATACAACTCATACAGCTCACACAACTCATACAGCTCACACAACTCACACAACTTATACAGCTCACACAACTCATACAGCTCAAACAACTCATACAACTCACACAGCTTATACAACTCATACAGCTCACACAATTCACACAACTCATACAGCTCACACAACTCATACAGCTCACACAACTCATACAGCTCACACAACTCATACAGCTCACACAACTCATACAGCTCACACAACTCATACAGCTCACACAGCTCACACAACTCACACAACTCACACAGCTCACACAGCTCACACAACTCACACAACTCACACAACTCACACAACTCATACAGTTCACACAACTCATACAGCTCACACAACTCATACAGCTCACTCAACTCACATAGCTCACACAGCTCATACAGCTCACACAGCTCACACAACTCATACAGATCACACAACTCACACAGCTCACACAGCTCGCACAACTCATATAGCTCACACAGCTCTCACAGCTTACACAACTCATACAGCTCACACAACTCATACAGCTCACACAACTGACATAGCTCACACAGCTCACACAGCTCATACAGCTCACACAGCTCACACAACTCATACATATCACACAACTCATATAGCTCACACAGCTCTCACAGCTTACACAACTCATACTTTTTCCACTTTTCTATATTGTCCTAGAACGTGCAGTTTCCTTCCTTTGATGATGTTTATATTTGACTAGAAATGTTTTATTTTGCCTCCTGTTGGCATGTGCTATCTTCTGTTGGCATGTGTTGCCTCCCTTGGCATGTGTTGCCTCCCTTGGCATGTGCTGCCTCCCTTGGCATGTGCTATCTCCCGTTGACATATGTTGCCTCCCTTTGGCATGTGTTGCCTCCCATTGGCATGTGTTGCCTCCCATTGGCATGTGCTATCTCCCATTGGCATGTCCCATCTCCCTTTGGCATATGCTATCTCCCTTTGGCATATGTTGCCTCCCATTGGCATATGTTGCCTCCCATTGGCATATGTTGCCTCCCATTGACATATGTTGCCTCCCATTGACATATGTTGCCTCCCTTTGGCATGTTTTGAGTCCCATTGGCATGTGCTATCTCCCACTGGTATGTGCTATCTCTCATTGGCATGTGTTGCATCTCATTGTGTTATCTCCCGTTGGCACATATTGCCTCCCTTTGGCATGTGTTGCCTCCCATTGGCATGTGCTATCTCCCATTGGCATGTGTTGCATCTCATTGTGTCATCTCCCGTTGGCATATATTGCCTCCCGTTGGCATGCATTGTCTCTAGTTGGCATATGTTGCCTCCCATTTACATGTGTTGCCTCCCATTGGCTTGCTAATCAGAATTTGTGCTAATTCCAAGCAACATCCAATTCACTTTTGTCTTTCTTTAACTCTTTCTGTACGGAAGCTTTTTATCGACGAAACGGATGAGATTTCAGAGACAAAATTGTTCACGGTTTTAAGAATCAATCTACAAATTTATATAACATATTGTATATGAATTTTTAGATAATTGAACAAGGTATTAGATTTCACCAATATCAAGATGTTACAAGATATGTAAAAAGAATATGGTTTGATGTCGTTCACACTAATAAAATTGAGCATGGCGCACTATGTGGTAAAACGTACGTTGCCGAAATCAGCGTGGCACACATTGCGGTGAAACGTATGGAAAGAGTTAAATATTTTAGTTTGTTTTTATTGAAAATAAAGTTGATCCTGGATTTTTTTAAAATTTACCTACAAGGAAAACAGCAAGAAAGACAATGTTTCTTTATATCTACTCACTCAAAATTTTTGTGTCAAATCAAGCAAATTGCCACTCATTTATAACTAGTTTGATCCTTGACCCATCCTATCATCTATACCTAGTTTGACCCTGACTCATCCTCTCATCTATACCTAGTTTGACCCTGACTCATCCTCTCATCTATACCTAGTTTGACCCTGACTCATCCTCTCATCTATACCTAGTTTGACCCTGACTCATCCTCTCATCTATACCTAGTTTGACCCTGACTCATCCTCTCATCTATACCTAGTTTGACCATTATTCCATCCTCTAATCTATACCTAGTTTGACCCTGACTCATCCTCTCATCTATACCTAGTTTGACCATTATTCCATCCTCTAATCTATACCTAGTTTGACCCTGACTCATCCTCACATCTATACCTAGTTTGACCCTGACTCATCCTATCATCTATACCTAGTTTGACCATTATCCCATCCTCTCAACTATACCTAGTTTGACCCTGACTCATCATATCATCTACACCTAGTTTGACCCTGACTCATGTCATCTATACCTAGTTTGACCATTATCCCATCCTCTCATCTATACCTAGTTTGACCCTGACTCATCTTATCATCTATACCTAGTTTGACCCTGACTCATCATATCATCTATACCTAGTTTGACCCTGACCCATCCTATCATCTATACCTAGTTTGATCCTTGACCCATCCTATCATCTATACCTAGATTGATCCTTGACCCATCCTATCATCTATACCTAGATTGATCCTTGACCCATCCTATCATCTATACCTAGTTTGACCCTGACCCATCCTATCATCTATACCTAGTTTGATCCTTGACCCATCCTATCATCTATACCTAGTTTGACCCTGACCCATCCTATCATCTATACCTAGTTTGATCCTTGATCCATCCTATCATCTATACCTAGTTTGATCCTTGATCCATCCTATCATCTATACCTAGTTTGACCCTGACCCATCCTATCATCTATACCTAGTTTGATCCTTGACCCATCCTATCATCTATACCTAGTTTGACCCTGACCCATCCTATCATCTATACCTAGTTTGATCCTTGATCCATCCTATCATCTATACCTAGTTTGATCCTTGATCCATCCTATCATCTATACCTAGTTTGATCCTTGATCCATCCTATCATCTATACCTAGTTTGATCCTTGATCCATCCTATCACCTATACCTAGTTTGATCCTTGACCCATCCTATCATCTATACCTAGTTTGATCCATGATCCATCCTCTCATCTATGCCTAGTTTGACCCTGACTCATCCTCTCATCTATACCTAGTTTGACCATTATCCTATCCTCTCATCTATACCTAGTTTGACCATTATCCCATCCTCTCATCTATACCCAGTTTAACCATTATCCCATTCTCTCATCTATACCTAGTTTAACCATTATCCCATCCTCTCATCTATACTTAGTTTGATCCTTGACCCATCATCTCATCTATACCTAGTTTGACCATTATCCCATAATCTCATCATTACCTAGTTTGACCCTTGACCCATCACCCCATCTGTACCTAGTTTAACCCCTGACAAATCCTCCCATCTATACCTAGTTTAATCCTTCACCCATCACCACATTTATACCTAGTTTGACCCTTGGCTCACCCCATCATCTATACCTAGTTTGACCCTTGGCTCATTCTCTCATCTATACCTAGTTTGATCCTTGACCCATCCTCTCATTTATACCTAGTTTGACCCTAGGCCCATCCTATCACCTATACCCAATTTGACCTTTGACACATACTCTCATCTATGCCTAATTTTACCCTTGATCCATCATCTCATCTATACCTAGTTTGACCCTTGATCCATCCTCTCATCTATACCTAGTTTGACCCTTCCTCTTTATCTATACCTAGTTTGACCCTTGACTCATCCTTTCATCTATACCTAGTTTGACCCTTCTTCTCATCTATACCTAGTTTGACCCTTCCTCTCATCTATACCTAGTTTGACTCTTGACTCATCCTTTCATCTATACCTAGTTTGACCCTTCTTCTCATCTATACCTAGTTTGACCCTTCCTCTCATCTATACCTAGTTTGACTCTTGACTCATCCTTTCATCTATACCTAGTTTGACCCTTCTTCTCATCTATACCTAGTTTGACCCTTCCTCTCATCTATACCTAGTTTGACTCTTGACTCATCCTTTCATCTATACCTAGTTTGACCCTTGACTCATCCTTTCATCTATACCTAGTTTGACCCTTGACTCATCCTTTCATCTATACCTAGTTTGACCATTATCCCATCCTCCCATCTATACTTAGTTTGACCCGTGACCATCCTCTCATCTATACCTAGTTTGACGCTTGGCCCATCACACCATCTATACCTAGTTTGACCATTGGTCCATCACCCCATTTATATCTAGTTTAACCCTTGGCCCATCGCCCCAACTATACCTAGTTTGACCATTGACGCATCACACCATCTATACCTAGTTTGACCATTGGTCCATCACCCCAACTGTACCTAGTTTGACCATTGACGCATCACACAATCTATACCTAGTTTGACCCATAACCACATCTATACCTAGTTTGACCCTTGGTTTATCACCCCATCTATACCTAGTTTGACCCTTGGTTCATCACCCCATCTATACCTAGTTTGACCCTTGGTTTATCACCCCATCTATACCTAGTTTGACCCTTGGTCCATCACCCCATCTATACCTAGTTTGACCCTTGGTTCATCACCCCATCTATACCTAGTTTGACCCTTGGTCCATCACCCCATCTATACCTAGTTTGACCCTTGGTCCATCACCTCATCTATACCTAGTTTAACCCTTGACCCATCACCCCATCTATACCTAGTTTAACCCTTGACCCATCATGCCATCTATACCTAGTTTAACCCTTGACCCATCATGCCATCTATACCTAGTTTAACCCTTGACCCATCACCCCATCTATACCTAGTTTAACCCTTGACCCATCACCCCATCTATACCTAGTTTAACCCTTGACCCATCACCCCATCTATACCTAGTTTGACCCTTGACCCATCATGCCATCTATAACTAGTTTAACCCTTGACCCATCACCCCATCTATACCTAGTTTAACCCTTGACCCATCACCCCATCTATACCTAGTTTAACCCTTGACCCATCACCCCATCTATACCTAGTTTAACCCTTGACCCATCACCTCATCTATACCAGTCTCCTGTCATTGGTTGGAACTCTCACAGCTGGAGTCTCCTGTCATTGGTTGGAACTCTCACAGCTGGTGTCTCCTGTCATTGGATGGAACTCTCACAGCTGGAGTCTCCTGTCATTGGTTGGATCTCTCACAGCTGGAGTCTCCTGTCATTGGTTGGAACTCTCACAGCTGGAGTCTCCTGTCATTGGTTGGAACTCTGACAGCTGGAGTCTCCTGTCATTGGTTGGAACTCTGACAGCTGGAGTCTCCTGTCATTGGTTGGAACTCTGACAGCTGGAGTCTCCTGTCATTGGTTGGAACTCTCACAGCTGGAGTCTCCTGTCATTGGTTGGAACTCTCACAGCTGGAGTCTCCTGTCATTGGATGGAACTCTCACAGCTGGAGTCTCCTGTCATTGGTTGGAACTCTCACAGCTGGAGTCTCCTGTCATTGGATGGAACTCTCACAGCTGGAGTCTCCTGTCATTGGATGGAACTCTCACAGCTGGAGTCTCCTGTCATTGGTTGGAACTCTCACAGCTGGAGTCTCCTGTCATTGGATGGAACTCTCACAGCTGGAGTCTCCTGTCATTGGTTGGAACTCTCACAGCTGGAGTCTCCTGTCATTGGATGGAACTCTCACAGCTGGAGTCTCCTGTCATTGGATGGAACTCTCACAGCTGGAGTCTCCTGTCATTGGTTGGAACTCTCACAGCTGGAGTCTCCTGTCATTGGATGGAACTCTCACAGCTGGAGTCTCCTGTCATTGGATGGAACTCTCACAGCTGGAGTCTCCTGTCATTTGTTGGAACTCTCACAGCTGGAGTCTCCTGTCATTGGATGGAACTCTCACAGCTGGAGTCTCCTGTCATTGGTTGGAACTCTCACAGCTGGAGTCTCCTGTCATTGGATGGAACTCTCACAGCTGGAGTCTCCTGTCATTGGTTGGAACTCTCACAGCTGGAGTCTCCTGTCATTGGTTGGAACTCTCACAGCTGGAGTCTCCTGTCATTGGTTGGATCTCTCACAGCTGGAGTCTCCTGTCATTGGTTGGATCTCTCACAGCTGGAGTCTCCTGTCATTGGTTGGATCTCTCACAGCTGGAGTCTCCTGTCATTGGTTGGAACTCTCACAGCTGGAGTCTCCTGTCATTGGTTGGAACTCTCACAGCTGGAGTCTCCTGTCATTGGTTGGATCTCTCACAGCTGGAGTCTCCTGTCATTGGTTGGAACTCTGACAGCTGGAGTCTCCTGTCATTGGTTGGAACTCTGACAGCTGGAGTCTCCTGTCATTGGTTGGAACTCTCACAGCTGGAGTCTCCTGTCATTGGATGGAACTCTCACAGCTGGAGTCTCCTGTCATTGGTTGGAACTCTCACAGCTGGAGTCTCCTGTCATTGGTTGGAACTCTCACAGCTGGAGTCTCCTGTCATTGGTTGGAACTCTGACAGCTGGAGTCTCCTGTCATTGGATGGAACTCTCACAGCTGGAGTCTCCTGTCATTGGTTGGAACTCTCACAGCTGGAGTCTCCTGTCATTGGTTGGAACTCTCACAGCTGGAGTCTCCTGTCATTGGTTGGAACTCTCACAGCTGGAGTCTCCTGTCATTGGTTGGAACTCTCACAGCTGGAGTCTCCTGTCATTGGTTGGAACTCTCACAGCTGGAGTCTCCTGTCATTGGTTGGATCTCTCACAGCTGGAGTCTCCTGTCATTGGTTGGAACTCTCACAGCTGGAGTCTCCTGTCATTGGTTGGAACTCTCACAGCTGGAGTCTCCTGTCATTGGTTGGATCTCTCACAGCTGGAGTCTCCTGTCATTGGATGGAACTCTCACAGCTGGAGTCTCCTGTCATTGGTTGGATCTCTCACAGCTGGAGTCTCCTGTCATTGGATGGAACTCTCACAGCTGGAGTCTCCTGTCATTGGTTGGAACTCTCACAGCTGGAGTCTCCTGTCATTGGTTGGAACTCTCACAGCTGGAGTCTCCTGTCATTGGATGGAACTCTCACAGCTGGAGTCTCCTGTCATTGGATGGAACTCTCACAGCTGGAGTCTCCTGTCATTGGTTGGAACTCTCACAGCTGGAGTCTCCTGTCATTGGTTGGAACTCTCACAGCTGGAGTCTCCTGTCATTGGTTGGATCTCTCACAGCTGGAGTCTCCTGTCATTGGTTGGAACTCTCACAGCTGGAGTCTCCTGTCATTGGATGGAACTCTCACAGCTGGAGTCTCCTGTCATTGGTTGGATCTCTCACAGCTGGAGTCTCCTGTCATTGGTTGGAACTCTCACAGCTGGAGTCTCCTGTCATTGGATGGAACTCTCACAGCTGGAGTCTCCTGTCATTGGTTGGAACTCTCACAGCTGGAGTCTCCTGTCATTGGTTGGAACTCTCACAGCTGGAGTCTCCTGTCATTGGTTGGATCTCTCACAGCTGGAGTCTCCTGTCATTGGTTGGAACTCTGACAGCTGGAGTCTCCTGTCATTGGTTGGAACTCTGACAGCTGGAGTCTCCTGTCATTGGTTGGAACTCTCACAGCTGGAGTCTCCTATCATTGGATGGAACTCTCACAGCTGGAGTCTCCTGTCATTGGTTGGAACTCTCACAGCTGGAGTCTCCTGTCATTGGTTGGAACTCTGACAGCTGGAGTCTCCTGTCATTGGATGGAACTCTCACAGCTGGAGTCTCCTGTCATTGGTTGGAACTCTCACAGCTGGAGTCTCCTGTCATTGGTTGGAACTCTCACAGCTGGAGTCTCCTGTCATTGGTTGGAACTCTCACAGCTGGAGTCTCCTGTCATTGGTTGGAACTCTCACAGCTGGAGTCTCCTGTCATTGGTTGGAACTCTCACAGCTGGAGTCTCCTGTCATTTGTTGGAACTCTCACAGCTGGAGTCTCCTGTCATTGGTTGGAACTCTCACAGCTGGAGTCTCCTGTCATTGGTTGGAACTCTCACAGCTGGAGTCTCCTGTCATTTGTTGGAACTCTCACAGCTGGAGTCTCCTGTCATTTGTTGGAACTCTCACAGCTGGAGTCTCCTGTCATTTGTTGGAACTCTCTCAGCTGGAGTCTCCTGTCATTTGTTGGAACTCTCACAGCTGGAGTCTCCTGTCATTGTTGGAACTCTCACAGCTGGAGTCTCCTGTCATTGGATGGAACTCTAACAGCTGGAGTCTCCTGTCATTGGATGGAACTCTCACAGCTGGAGTCTCCTGTCATTGGATGGAACTCTCACAGCTGGAGTCTCCTGTCATTGGTTGGAACTCTCACAGCTGGAGTCTCCTGTCATTGGTTGGAACTCTCACAGCTGGAGTCTCCTGTCATTGGTTGGAACTCTCACAGCTGGAGTCTCCTGTCATTGGTTGGAACTCTCACAGCTGGAGTCTCCTGTCATTGGTTGGAACTCTCACAGCTGGAGTCTCCTGTCATTGGTTGGAACTCTCACAGCTGGAGTCTCCTGTCATTGGTTGGAACTCTCACAGCTGGAGTCTCCTGTCATTGGTTGGAACTCTCACAGCTGGAGTCTCCTGTCATTGGATGGAACTCTCACAGCTGGAGTCTCCTGTCATTGGTTGGAACTCTCACAGCTGGAGTCTCCTGTCATTGGTTGGAACTCTCACAGCTGGAGTCTCCTGTCATTGGTTGGAACTCTCACAGCTGGAGTCTCCTGTCATTGGTTGGAACTCTCACAGCTGGAGTCTCCTGTCATTGGTTGGAACTCTCACAGCTGGAGTCTCCTGTCATTGGTTGGAACTCTCACAGCTGGAGTCTCCTGTCATTGGTTGGAACTCTCACAGCTGGAGTCTCCTGTCATTGGTTGGAACTCTCACAGCTGGAGTCTCCTGTCATTGGTTGGAACTCTCACAGCTGGAGTCTCCTGTCATTGGATGGAACTCTCACAGCTGGAGTCTCCTGTCATTGGATGGAACTCTCACAGCTGGAGTCTCCTGTCATTGGTTGGAACTCTCACAGCTGGAGTCTCCTGTCATTGGATGGAACTCTCACAGCTGGAGTCTCCTGTCATTTGTTGGAACTCTCACAGCTGGAGTCTCCTGTCATTTGTTGGAACTCTCACAGCTGGAGTCTCCTGTCATTTGTTGGAACTCTCACAGCTGGAGTCTCCTGTCATTGGATGGAACTCTCACAGCTGGAGTCTCCTGTCATTGGATGGAACTCTCACAGCTGGAGTCTCCTGTCATTGGATGGAACTCTCACAGCTGGAGTCTCCTGTCATTGGATGGAACTCTCACAGCTGGAGTCTCCTGTCATTGGTTGGAACTCTCACAGCTGGAGTCTCCTGTCATTGGATGGAACTCTCACAGCTGGAGTCTCCTGTCATTTGTTGGAACTCTCACAGCTGGAGTCTCCTGTCATTTGTTGGAACTCTCACAGCTGGAGTCTCCTGTCATTGGATGGAACTCTCACAGCTGGAGTCTCCTGTCATTTGTTGGAACTCTCACAGCTGGAGTCTCCTGTCATTGGATGGAACTCTCACAGCTGGAGTCTCCTGTCATTGGATGGAACTCTCACAGCTGGAGTCTCCTGTCATTGGATGGAACTCTCACAGCTGGAGTCTCCTGTCATTGGATGGAACTCTCACAGCTGGAGTCTCCTGTCATTGGATGGAACTCTCACAGCTGGAGTCTCCTGTCATTGGATGGAACTCTCACAGCTGGAGTCTCCTGTCATTGGATGGAACTCTCACAGCTGGAGTCTCCTGTCATTGGTTGGAACTCTCACAGCTGGAGTCTCCTGTCATTGGTTGGAACTCTCACAGCTGGAGTCTCCTGTCATTGGTTGGAACTCTCACAGCTGGAGTCTCCTGTCATTGGTTGGAACTCTCACAGCTGGAGTCTCCTGTCATTGGTTGGATCTCTCACAGCTGGAGTCTCCTGTCATTGGATGGAACTCTCACAGCTGGAGTCTCCTGTCATTGGTTGGATCTCTCACAGCTGGAGTCTCCTGTCATTGGATGGAACTCTCACAGCTGGAGTCTCCTGTCATTGGATGGAACTTATGCCCTCACAAGAATGGTCTTACAGGACAGATCTAAAGACAGAAAAAGTATAATATAAAAAGTATAATATAAAAAGTATAATATAAAAAGTATAATATAAAAAGTATAATATAAAAAGTATAATATAAAAAGTATAATATAAAAAGTATAATATAAAAAGTATAATATAAAAAGTATAATATAAAAAGTATAATATAAAAAGTATAATATAAAAAGTATAATATAAAAAGTATAATATAAAAAGTATAATATAAAAAGTATAATATAAAAAGTATAATATAAAAAGTATAATATAAAAAGTATAATATAAAAAGTATAATATAAAAAGTATAATATAAAAAGTATAATATAAAAAGTATAAGTATATAAAGTCTTCATAGCTTTTCAAATCTCTAGTCTAGTCACAAGTTTTATTACTTGTCATGTTTCATGAAACAGATATTACATTGTTACATGGTAACAAAGGGATTACATTGTTACATGGTAACAAAGGGATTACATTGTTACATGGTAACAAAGGGATTACATTGTTACATGATAACAAAGGGATTACATTGTTACATGGTAACAAAGGGATTACATTGTTACATATGAGTACAAAGTTGTGTGCTGCAGAGCACCCAGAAAAGTTAAACTTTTTCCCAATCCCAACAATTTTCAAATTATGCTGTTGGCTTATCTTCTATTAACGAAAAACATTGAGGAGATCCATAGCCATGAAAATGAGTTTCACGGGCCACATTTGGCCCACAGGCCATGTTTTGTGGACCATGCTGCTGTACTGAAAGTGACTGAACTCTTCCACAACAATGGCTAGCACTGGATGTGGTTGCCTTGTAGCAAATCAGATTTAGATGCTTCAAAACTGTGACATTTTTTAATGAAATTTAAATGTCAAAAACATATGTTTCATCTTCAGAATGTCACATTATGACATTTATTTCTAATATATGTCAAAAAATGTTTCATCTTCAGAATGTTACATTATGACATTTCTTTCTAATATATGTCAAAAAATGTTTTGTCTTCAGAATGTTAAATTATGACATTTATTTTTGATAATTAAATGTCAAAAACATATGTTTCATCTTCAGAATGTCACATTATGACATTTATTTGTGATACTTAAATGTCACAAACATATGTTTTGTTTTCAGAATGTTAAATTATGACATTTATTTGTGATAATTAAATGTCAAAAACATGTTTTGTTTTCAGAATGTCAAACTGTACTCTAAAGAAGAAATCCACATCAGGAAGACTCCATCATTGCTGGTTCACCATAGTCTTACTTTCAACTCAAAACTGGGTGATGAACACATCATTGCTGCTGGTCAGAGACACATACAGGTGATCTTTTGTAGCTGCAACACTTGCTGAACTAACACAACAAACATGGAAGAAACTTTCATGTACTTCCACTTACTTGTCTCAGCTGCTGAGTAGAACTTGTGATCTGAGCAGAATTTGTGATCTGAGTAGAACTTGTGATCTGAGTAGAACTTGTGATCTGAGTAGAACTTGTTGTCTGAGTAGAACTTGTTGTCTGAGTAGAACTTGTGATCTGAGCAGAATTTGTGATCTGAGTAGAACTTGTGATCTGAGTAGAACTTGTGATCTGAGTAGAACTTGTTGTCTGAGTAGAACTTGTTGTCTGAGTAGAACTTGTGATCTGAGCAGAACTTGTTGTCTGAGTAGAACTTGTGATCTGAGTAGAACTTGTGATCTGAGCAGAACTTGTTGTCTGAGTAGAACTTGTGATCTGAGTAGAACTTGTTGTCTGAGTAGAACTTGTGATCTGAGTAGAACTTGGTGTCTGAGTAGAACTTGTTGTCTGAGTAGAACTTGTGATCTGAGTAGAACTTGTTGTCTGAGTAGAACTTGTTGTCTGAGTAGAACTTGTGATCTGAGTAGAACTTGTTGTCTGAGTAGAACATGTGATCTGAGTAGAACTTGGTGTCTGAGTAGAACTTGTTGTCTGAGTAGAACATGTTGTCTGAGTAGAACTTGTTGTCTGAGTAGAACTTGTTGTCTGAGTAGAACTTGTTGTCTGAGTAGAACTTGTGATCTGAGCAGAACTAGTGATCTGAGTAGAACTTGTTGTCTGAGTAGAACTTGTTGTCTGAGTAGAACTTGTTGTCTGAGTAGAACTTGTGATCTGAGTAGAACTTGTGATCTGAGTAGAACTTGTTGTCTGAGTAGAACTTGTGATCTGAGTAGAACTTGTTGTCTGAGTAGAACTTGTGATCTGAGTAAAACTTGTGATCTGAGTAGAACTTGTTGTCTGAGTAGAACATGTGATCTGAGTAAAACTTGTGATCTGAGTAGAACTTGTTGTCTGAGTAGAACATGTGATCTGAGTAAAACTTATGATCTGAGTAGAACATGTGATCTGAGTAGAACTTGTTGTCTGAGTAGAACATGTGATCTGAGTAGAACATGTGATCTGAGTAGAACTAGTTGTCTAAGTAGAACTTGTTGTCTGAGTAGAACTTGTGATCTGAGTAAAACTTATGATCTGAGTAGAACATGTGATCTGAGTAGAACTTGTGATCTGAGTAGAACTTGTTGTCTGAGTAGAACATGTGATCTGAGTAGAACATGTGATCTGAGTAGAACTTGTTGTCTGAGTAGAACATGTGATCTGAGTAGAACTTGTGATCTGAGTATAACATGTGATCTGAGTAGAACTTGTGATCTGAGTAGAACTTGTGATCTGAGTAGAAATTGTGATCTGAGTATAACATGTGATCTGAGTATAACATGTGATCTCAGTAGAACTTGTGATCTCAGTAGAACTTGTGATCTGAGTAAAATTGTTGTAAATCTACTACTTGGCATGAGCGAAGACATTGGGTATAAAACAGAATAGACTCCCAGTGCAAGATTCTACTTCTACTTTCAAGTCTTTTGATTAAACAAATTTGATCTGCTGTCTTATTGCTTGCTGTCTTATTACTTGCTGCCTTGTTGCTGTCTTGTTACTATGATATCAGACAAGTCAGTCACATGTTTCCTGATTCTCCCCAGAATCTGCACTAAGTGCTGGCCTTCAGGAATATCATGGACAACCAAAGGCTGTGAAAGCATTCCTGATTAAATACATGCACAACTCCAGTGCACTGAAAGCATCCTTGATTAAATGTATTCAGAAATGAAGTGCACTGAACTGTAATACACAGCACCATCACAATGCAAATAAATAACAAGAACTCTTTATGCTTTGAAGGACAAGCTAAGCTTGTTTTTACTTGAAGTAAACAACGGCATTATACATGGAAAACAAACCAGTAGAAGAGATCGATCACTTCATCTATCTTGGAAGTCACATTGATCGAGAAGGGGATACGAGCAAAGAAATTAGAATCAGACTGGCTAAAGCAGCAATGTCTTTCAGAAGCCTTGAAAAGTTGTGGAAATCAAAACTCATTAGCACAAACACAAAACTTAGGCTATTCAAATCAAATGTACTATCAACCCTTACGTATGCGTGTGAAAGCTGGAAAACAACAAGAGATATAGAAACAAAGTTGAACGCATTCGAAAATAAATGTCTAAGGAAAATACTTGGTATAGAATGGAACGAATTAAAAACAAACGAGGAAATTAGAGAAATCGCCAATCAACCACTAATATCTTCAGTAATAAAGAAAAGACGATGGTCATACGTTGGACATGTGATGAGAAGAGATAATAATCGAATAGCAAAGCAAGCCCTCATATGGGAAACAACAGGTAAAAGAAAAAGAGGAAGACCCAGGGAGACACTGAGAAGAACATTGATGAGAGAGGCAAGAGCAGCAGGAATCGGCTCCCTCAATGAGATAGAACTGCTTGCACAGAACAGAGACAGATGGCGAGATTTGATAAAATATCTTTAAAAGAAAACTGCTAGAACAAAAATTCATATAGGTGAAGGTGTATCTTGGTCTACGCCCTATGGGCCGGTTACGGCTCGAAAGGTTAATAGAATAGATAGAAACAACGGCATTAGTGTGATGTAAGCATAACAGTGTCTGTGTGATGTAAGCATAACAATGTCTGTGTGATGTAAGCATAACAGTGTCTGTGTGGTGTAAGCATAACAGTGTCTGTGTGATGTAAGCATAACAGTGCCTGTGTGATGTAAGCATAACAGTGTGTGTGTGATGTAAGCATAACAGTGTCTGTGTGATGTAAGCATAACAGTGTCTGTGTGATGTAAGCATAACAGTGTGTGTGTGTGATGTAAGCATAACAGTGTCTGTGTGATGTAAGCATAACAGTGTCTGTGTGATGTAAGCATAACCGTGTCTGTGTGATGTAAGCATAACACTGTCTGTGTGATGTAAGCATAACAGAGTCTGTGTGGTGTAAGCATAACAGTGTGTGTGTGATGTAAGCATAACAGTGTCTGTGTGATGTAAGCATAACAGTGTCTGTGTGGTGTAAGCATAACAGTTCTGTATGATGTAAGCATAACAGTGTCTGTGTGGTGTAAGCACAACAGTGTCTGTGTGATGTAAGCACAACAGTGTCTGTGTGGTGTAAGCATAACAGTGTCTGTATTATGTAAGCATAACAGTGTCTGTGTGGTGTAAGCACAACAGTGTCTGTGGGATGTAAGCATAACAGTGTCTGTGTGGTGTAAGCATAACAGTGTCTGTGTGGTGTAAAAAGAACAGTGTCTGTGTGGTGTAAGCATAACAGTGTCTGTGTGGTGTAAGCATAACAGTGTCTGTGTGGTGTAAGCACAACAGTGTCTGTGAGAAGTAAGCATAACAGTGTCTGTGTGGTGTAAAAAGAACAGTGTCTGTGTGATGTAAGCATAACAGTGTCTGTGTGGTGTAAAAAGAACAGTGTCTGTGTGGTGTAAACAGAACAGTGTCTGTGTGGTGTAAACAGAACAGTGTCTGTGTGGTGTAAACAGAACAGTGCCTGTGTGGTGTAAGCATAACAGTGTTTGTGTGATGTAAGCATAACAGTGCCTGTGTGGTGTAAACAGAACAGTGTCTGTTTGATGTAAGCATAACAGTGTCTGTGTGATGTAAGCATAACAGTGTCTGTGTGGTGTAAACAGAACAGTGTCTGTGTGGTGTAAGCATAACAAGTGTATGTGTGGTGTAAGCATAACAGTGTCTGTGTGATGTAAGCTTTACAGTGTCTTTGTGGTGTAAACAGAACAGCATCTGTGTGATATAAGCAGAACAGTATTTGTATGCTGTAAACAGAACAGCATCTATTTGATGTAAACAGAACATCATCTATTTGATGTAAACAGAGCAGCATCTATTTGATGCAAACAGAATGTCATCTGTGTGATATGAGCAGAACAGCATATGTGTGCTGTTAACTGAACAGCATCTATTTAATGTAAACAGAACAACATTTATTTGATGTACACAGAACAGCATCTGTGTGATGTAAACAGAACAGCATCTTTTTGATGTAAACAGAACAGCATCTGTGTGATGTAAACAGAACAAAGAGGAGTTACCTATATTTGAATACATGGTGTCCTCTGCATTTTCAGTCTTGCAGTTATGTTTATGTGGGTTTGCAACTTTATGTGGGTTTGCAACTTTATGTGGGTGTGCAACTTTATTTGTACATTTTGTTGTATTTAGTACACCATAACAGTACACAACACTAGTACACCAATCTAGCACGCCATAACAGTACACAACACTAGTACACCAATTTAGTACGCCATAACAGTGCACAACACTAGTACACCAATCTAGCACACCATAATAGTGCACAACACTAGTAGACCAATCTAGTACACCATAATAGTGCACAACACTAGTACACCAATCTAGTACACCATAATAGTGCACAACACTAGTACACCAATCTAGTACACCATAATAGTGCACAACACTAGTACACCAATCTAGTACACCATAACAGTACACAACACTAGTACACCAATCTAGTACACCATAATAGTGCACAACACTAGTACACCAATCTAGTACACCATAATAGTGCACAACACTAGTACACCAATCTAGTACACCATAACAGTACACAACACTAGTACACCAATCTAGTACACCATAATAGTACACAACACTAGTACACCAATCTAGTACACCAAACCAGTACACAACACTAGTACACCAAACCAGTACACAACACTAGTACACCAATCCAGTACACCAAACCAGTACACAACACTAGTACACCAATCCAGTACACCAAACCAGTACACCAAACCAGTTCACAACACTACTACACCAAACAAGTACACCAAAACAGTACACCAAACCAGTACACTGAAATAGCACACCAAACCAGTACACCAAAATAATACACCAAACCAGTACACCAAAATAGTACACAACACTAGTACACCAAACCAGTACACCAATCCAGTACACCAACACTAGTACACCAAACCAGTACACCAAAACAGTACACAACACCAGTACACCAACACTAGTACACCAAACCAGTACACCAACACTAGTACACATACCAAAACAGTAGTCCAAACCAGTACACCAAACCAGTAAACAATATCAGTACACAACACTTATACACCATTTAAAAACACCTTACTTGAACATTTCTATTGCTTTCTGGGTGAGCATGCTGACTTTTAAATCTCCTACAATGTCTGTCAGGCTATAGTAGATGACAGTTGTAACCTCCTACAATGTCTGTCAGGCTATAGTAGATGACAGTTGTAACCTCCTACAATGTCTGTCAGACTATAGTAGATGACAGTTGTAACCTCCTACAATGTCTGTCAGGCTATAGTAGATGACAGTTGTAACCTCCTACAATGTCTGTCAGGCTATAGTAGATGACAGTTGTAACCTCCTACAATGTCTGTCAGGCTATAGTAGACCACAGTAGTAACCTACAATATCTGCCAGTCTATAGTAGACCACAGTTGTAACCTACAATGTCTGCCAGCCTATAGTAGACCACAATTGTAACCTATAATGTCTGCCAGCCTATAGTAGACCACAGTTGTAACCTACAATGTCTGCCAGTCTATAGTAGACCACAGTTGTAACCTACAATATCTGCCAGCCTATAGTAGACCACAGTTGTAACCTACAATATCTGCCAGGCTATAGTAGACCACAGTAGTAACCTACAATATCTGCCAGCCTATAGTAGACCACAGTTGTAACCTACAATGTCTGCCAGTCTATAGTAGACCACAGTTGTAACCTACAATATCTGCCAGCCTATAGTAGACCACAGTTGTAACCTACAATATCTGCCAGGCTATAGTAGACCACAGTAGTAACCTACAATATCTGCCAGCCTATAGTAGACCACAGTTGTAACCTACAATATCTGCCAGGCTATAGTAGACCACAGCAGTAACCTACAATATCTGCCAGCCTATAGTAGACCACAGTAGTAACCTACAATATCTGCCAGGCTATAGTAGATCACAGTTGTAACCTACAATATCTGCCAGGCTATAGTAGACCACATTAGTAACCTACAATATCTGCCAACCTATAGTAGACCGCAGTTGTAACCTACAATATCTGCCAGCCTATAGTAGATCACAGTAGTAACCTACAATGTCTACCAGCCTATAGTCGACCACAGTTGTAACCTACAATATCTGCCAGCCTATAATAGACCACAGTAGTAACCTACAATATCTGCCAGTCTATAATAGACCACAGTAGTAACCTACAATATCTGCCAGGCTATAGTAGACCACAATTGTAACCTACAATGTCTGCCAGCCTATAGTAGACCACAATTGTAACCTATAATGTCTGCCAGCCTATAGTAGACCACAGTTGTAACCTACAATATCTGCCAGCCTATAATAGACCACAGTAGTAACCTACAATATCTGCCAGGCTATAGTAGACCACAATTGTAACCTACAATGTCTGCCAGCCTATAGTAGACCACAATTGTAACCTATAATGTCTGCCAGCCTATAGTAGACCACAGTTGTAACCTACAATATCTGCCAGCCTATAGTAGACCACAGTTGTAACCTACAATATCTGCCAGGCTATAGTAGACCGCAGTTGTAACCTACAATATCTGCCAGCCTATAATAGACCACAGTAGTAACCTACAATATCTGCCAGCCTATAGTCGACCACAGTTGTAACCTACAATATCTGCCAGCCTATAATAGACCACAGTAGTAACCTACAATATCTGCCAGTCTATAATAGACCACAGTAGTAACCTACAATATCTGCCAGGCTATAGTAGACCACAATTGTAACCTACAATGTCTGCCAGCCTATAGTAGACCACAATTGTAACCTATAATGTCTGCCAGCCTATAGTAGACCACAGTTGTAACCTACAATATCTGCCAGCCTATAATAGACCACAGTAGTAACCTACAATATCTGCCAGGCTATAGTAGACCACAATTGTAACCTACAATGTCTGCCAGCCTATAGTAGACCACAATTGTAACCTATAATGTCTGCCAGCCTATAGTAGACCACAGTTGTAACCTACAATATCTGCCAGCCTATAGTAGACCACAGTTGTAACCTACAATATCTGCCAGGCTATAGTAGACCACAGTTGTAACCTACAATATCTGCCAGGCTATAGTAGACCACGGTTGTAACCTACAATATCTGCCAGGCTATAGTAGACCACAGTTGTAACCTACAATATCTGCCAGGCTATAGTAGACCACAGTTGTAACCTACAATGTCTGCCAGCCTACAGTAGACCACAGTTGTAACCTACAATATCTGCCAGGCTATAGTAGACCACAGTTGTAACCTACAATATCTGCCAGGCTATAGTAGACCACAGTTGTAACCTACAATATCTGCCAGCCTACAGTAGATCACAGTTGTAACCTACAATGTCTGCCAGCCTACAGCAGACCACAGTTGTAACCTACAATATCTGCCAGATCATAGTAGACCACAGTTGTAACCTACAATATCTGCCAGATCATAGTAGACCACAGTTGTAACCTACAATATCTGCCAGATCATAGTAGACCACAGTTATAACCTACAATATCTGCCAGGCTATAGTAGACCACAGTTGTAACCTACAATATCTGCCAGGCTATAGTAGACCACAGTTGTAACCTACAATATCTGCCAGCCTACAGTAGATCACAGTTGTAACCTACAATGTCTGCCAGCCTACAGCAGACCACAGTTGTAACCTACAATATCTGCCAGATCATAGTAGACCACAGTTGTAACCTACAATATCTGCCAGATCATAGTAGACCACAGTTGTAACCTACAATATCTGCCAGATCATAGTAGACCACAGTTATAACCTACAATATCTGCCAGATCATAGTAGACCACAGTTGTAACCTACAATATCTGCCAGATCATAGTAGACCACAGTTGTAACCTACAATATCTGCCAGATCATAGTAGATCACAGTTGTAACCTACAATATCTGCCAGATCATAGTAGACCACATTTGTAACTTACAATATCTGCCAGCCTATAGTAGATCACAGTTGTAACCTACAATATCTGCCAGCCTACAGTAGATCACAGATGTAACCTACAATATCTGCCAGCCTACAGTAGATCACAGATGTAACCTACAATATCTGCCAGCCTACAGTAGATCACAGATGTAACCTACAATATCTGCCAGCCTATAGTAGATCACAGATGTAACCTACAGTATCTGCCAGCCTATAGTAGATCACAGTTGTAACCTACAATATCTGCCAGCCTGTAGTAGACCACAGTTGGAACCTACTACATCTGCCAGCCTATAGTAGACCACAGTTGTAACCTACTATATCTGCCAGCCTATAGTAGACCACAGTTGTAACCTACAATGTCTCCAAGCCTATAGTAGATCACAGTTGTAACCTACAATGTCTGCCAGCCTATTGTATACCACAATTGTTATGTAGCCAAGTAGTGTGTTTTGTTGACCTCACTATTTATAGTCTGTTTCAAACATCAGTTTAGTACAATTTGATTGTCTGCTACACATATTCTTTCTGACATTCACTGATGAATATTAAAGGGATTACAAACTAACATTAATTTATTCTCTTCGTGACTGGGGGGCATAGCCTTGGAGAGACGAATGACAGAGGGGATAGATTGATAGATTAGGCAAAGACGCATGAAATGATTATAGGTAACACCTGGTTCAAACAACACCCTAGGCGACTATGGACATGGCAAAGCCCAGACAAAAAAGTACACAATCAAATTGATTTTATACTGGTACAGAGAAGATTCAGGAATAGGCTAACATCGGTTAAAACAAGGCCAGGAGCAGATTGCAATAGTGACAATGTGCCAGTAGTTGGAAAGATAAGAATAATACTGCGGAAGGCACAGAAATCACCAAGAAATATAAAATTAGAATTAGATATGCTAAGAGTAGATAAACAGATGAGTGATAAGTACAGCACGATAGTACAAAATAGATATAATGCTATTGAGAAAATACAGTACATCCAGGAGCAGTGGGAAATGCTCAAACAATCGATTCAACAAACATCAACATCAAAAGAAGTAATACCAGTGACTAAAAGAATCAACAAAAAGAAATGGATGACAGAAGAAATATTAGAACTAATGGACGAAATAAGAAAACATAAGAAAGAAGAACGAGCATACAAAATATTGCACATAGAGATTCAAAACAAGTGCAGAGAAGCAAAGGAAGGATGGTTAAAACAGAAATGTGAAGAAATGGAAAAACAACAACAGAAAGACTCAAAATTTATGCACAATCAGTTAAATGAATTAACAGGAAGAAAGGTGGTCAAAGTTTCAGGATGTGTGAAATCAAAGGAAGGAAATATAATAATGGGACTGGAGAAGACAATGGAAAAATGGACAGAATATATCAGTCAACTCTATGATGATGAAAGACCAGAATTAAACAATTCAAATGAAGACACAGGACCACCAATAATGCAGAGTGAAGTGGAGGAGGCAATTCAACACATGAAAAGAGGCAAAGCTGGGAGTACAAGTCATAACAAAATTACTCAATGACATATATAACACTGGAATCATACTCAAAGATCTACTAAAATCTATCTTTGTAGCCATACCAAAGAAGTCAGGCGCCACTGATTGTGAAGACCATCGCACTATTAGTCTCATGAGCCATATGACTAAAATATTACTAAGAATAATCATGAGACATGTAAAGAACAAAATAAAACCAGAAATAAGTGAGGAACAATGTGGATTTGTGGAAGGAAAGGGCACCAATAATGCAATATACATCTTAAGAACATTGATAGAAAGATCTATAGAGGTAAAGAAATATCTATATATGTGCTTTATAGACTACACGAAAGCATTTGACAAAGTAAAGCATGTGGAAATAATAAATATGCTGGAGAAATTAAACATTGATGGCAAGGATCTGTGAATCATAAAAAACATGTACTGGCAACAAACAGCAGCTATACGAATTAACAACCAAACAGGACAATTCCAATATATAAAACAAGGAGTCAGACAAGGCTGTGTTCTGTCACCGGATTTGTTGTCACTTTACAGCGAATATATTATGAGATCAATAGTAGACAAAAAAGGCATTGAAGTCAACGGTCACAACATAAATAATTTGCGATATGAGGATGACACAGTCTTAATAGCAGAGACAGAGAATGAACTACAAGAAATGATAGACATAATAGTAAAAGAAAGCAACAAGAAAGGTCTCAGTCTGAATAGTAAGAAAACAGAAGTAATGGTTATATCAAAGAAACAATCATCACCATCATGCAGCATAAAAAATAAACGAGACAAATCTGAAACAAGTGCAACGTTTCAAATACTTGGGCACAATAATAACATCAGATGGGAGATGCACCACAGAAATAAAAAGCAGAATAGCTCAGGCCAAAATAGCATTTCAGAAAATGAAAAATATCTTATGCAACAAATCTATGTCAATAAAAATGAGAAAGAGAGTTCATCGGTGCTATATAGAACCAATTCTGACCTATGGAAGCGAATCATGGATAGTAGACAAACAAATGAAAAGACGATTAGAGGCCACAGAGATGGGATTTCTCAGAAGAATGTTGAAAGTTCCCTGGACAGATAAAAAGACCAATGAGGAAGTTCTCAAAGAGGCCAACACAAAAAGGGAGCTCTTAAAAAACATCAGAAAGAAGCAATCAACATTTTTCGGGCACATGATGAGAAGAGGAAAGTTGGAATACTTGGTTACAACTGGCAAAATAAAAGGAAAGAGAGATCGCGGACGACAAAGAGAGAAAATACTGGATAGTTTGGTGTCATGTCATGGAAAACAGTCAACAACAGAACTGATATGATGCACTGTAGATAGAAAATTGTGGAGGGACATGATCGCCCACACCAACCGGTATGGCACATGATGATGATGATGATTCTCTTCATAGAATCAGTTTCACTGCAATCGAGGCATCCCCATATCAGCTTCACTGACTGTCCCGACATTTCTCGAGGCATAAACAGTCTGACTCTTCCTGGACAATGTTCTTTATAGATACATCTGCTTTTTCCACTAAACACTCCAGTTCGACCAGATCCCTTTTCCACATTCTTCACAACTAGGCTGATGAGCTACTGAGGTCATTATAAGGGAATCCATAGAATGTCCTCACCTCAGGATCATCTACTCAAATGGTTCTGTATCCTGCAGACAGTGCCATGGTTGGGGTTTTGTGGCATACCAGCATGGCAGAGAAGTGGCTAGGAAATCTGGCAGGTGTAACATGATGGTGTCCAGCATGAGAATGGAGACAGAAGCAGTAACGGCGGCAATAGCATGGTTGGTTACACAGAACGTGGATCGCGCAGTCTTGGTGACTGACGCGCAAAGTATACTACAGAAGATTGACAGACAGTGTCTGTGGCAGGAGTGGATGCAGCTCGTGGATGTCTCTAAAGTAAGTGCCTCAGCATGGGTGTACTGTACTAGTGTACATATGGGTGTACTGTACTAGTGTACATGGCAATGAAATAACTGATAAGCTCGCTGGCAGTTCTGGTGTGGCCTTACTGTGGACAGAGAGGACACCACCAAGTTTGTTCTTCATTCCTTCAGAGAAGAATAAAATGGGTGGGACATTGATGTTTATATTGAAAGACTGTCGAGTATAAAGGTGAAAGTATAAATGTAATCAGAGTTTTCTATTCTATTTATCTAGTGCTATGTTATTTTGAGCTGAGGATGGCACATTCAGTAGAGATTATTGACCTTCAAAATCCTTCACTGCTATTGTTTGACTTTGCACAGGGCCCCTTGGTATCTTGTCACTTGTCCCTGTATTCTTCTGACCTGCTGACATGTCATATCACAAATGTGATTTGAAGATTATTTTCTTTGTTTTATGTTGTAATTTGCTCAAATTATCTCTTTTCCCTTACAAGATGCCTTGTAAGTCTTATAAGTATTCTGAAGAGAAACTATTACAAATAAAGAGAAACCATTACAAATGAAGAGAAACCATTACAAATGAAGAAAACTCTTACAAATGAAGAGAAACCATTACAAATAAAGAGAAACCATTACAAATGAAGAGAAACCATTACAAATAAATAAAACCTTACAAATGAAGAGAAACCATTACAAATGAAGAGAAACCATTACAAATGAAGAGAAAGCCATTACAAATGAAGAGAAACCATTACAAATGAAGAGAAACCATTACAATTTAAGAGAAACCATTACAAAGGAAGAGAAACCATTATAAATGAAGAAAAACTCTTACAAATGAAGAGAAACCCTTACAAATGAAGAGAAACCCTTACAAGATGGAAAGTATATATTGTTCGAGTGTTCTGTTACCTTTGTCCTTCATCACTCATTTGGATGAGAGCTGCGATAGCTCAGTGGTTAGTGAGCTGGACAACAAAGGGCAAGAGGTAGGGTTCAATCGCAACTGACGGCTTCCGGTTCACCCAGCCTTTAATGGGTGCCGGATTATTTTTCTGGGAAAGTAAAGTGGCACGAGCGTAATACCGACCACATTACCCTAAAAATCATGTGCCGTAGGTCTATAAAATTTATGGTCACTAACACCATATTCCCTATACGCCACTTGGCAAGACGGGGGTATTTTACTTTTTTTTTTACTCATGTGAACATTATTGAGAGGACTAGGAATGATCTCAATATTGTTTGTCCAGATATACAAGCTGGAGGATTGGTCAGTGACGTCACAGCACAACATCATGATCGCTCATGCCAGCATCCAGCAGATAAGGTATGCAGCTTATCTTTGTTGAATATTGACTGGGTTATGTGACATGATCTCTCTTCTACTGACATTATATTACCCTTACATGAGGATCTCTCTTCTACTGACATTATATTACCCTTACATGAGGATCTCTCTTCTACTTACATTATATTACCCTTACATGAGGATCTCTCTTCTACTTACATTATATTACCACTTACATGAGGATCTTTTTTCTACTTACATTATATTACCACTTACATGAGGATCTCTCTTCTACTTACATTATATAACCACTTACATGAGGATCTCTCTTCTACTAACATTATATAACCACTTACATGAGGATCTCTCTTCTATCTATCTATCTATTGACCTTTCGAGCCGTAACCGGGCCATAGGGCGTAGACCAAGATACACCTTCTCCTATATGAATTTTTTTGTTCTAGCAGTTTTCCAAGATAGATAAAGTGATCGATCTCTTCCACTGGTTTGTTTTCCATGTATATTTTGTCACCTGTTGGAATTAAACTTTTCATGACTTTAGTATTTTCATGATTGATCTCAAACCCAATTTTGCTGGCTATTGATGATAGTTCATTTGTGTTTTCCTGCATCGTTTTTATCTGACTGCTGATGAGAACTATGTCATCAGCAAAGTCGAGGTCCTCCAAATGGTCTCCTTGTATCCATTCGATGCCTTTACTACCAGTGCAGCATTTCTTCATTATGAAGTCCATAACAAATCCAAATAACAAGGGCGATAAAATACATCCTTGTTTAACCACAGTTTCTATTGGGAAACATTCGCTCAGTCCTTCCTCTGTTCGAACTGCACATGTGTAACCATCATACATGTCTTTGATAATATTTATGATTTTTGATGGTAAACCATATTGCTTCAGAATTTTCCACAAAGAATCTCTATGAATACTATCAAATGCTTTTTGCTTTTCAATGTGTTCCTCCAATATAAGTCGTAGAGTGAAAATGTGGTCAAGGCAGCTTCTCCCTTTTCTAAACCCAGCCTGTTCTTCATGCATTACTGTATCTATTGAATCCTTTATTCTATTTAGGATGATTTTGCAGAATAACTTTGAGGCAACTGACAAAAGTGTCACGCCTCTCCAGTTGTTACAATCTCTAAGATTGCCCTTTTTTGGGATCTTAACAATGATTCCTTTTTTCCATTTATGAGGCGTCTTCTCTGTTTTCCAAATGATGTTGAAAATTTTTTGGAGATGTATTAGATTATGGCTATCAATTGCCTTGAGGATCTCAGCTGTTAACTTATCCTCTCCAGCAGCCTTGTTATTGGTCAAAAAGACGACACAGACTAAACAACGTTTCGGCTCAATAGGCCTTCATCAGGAACAAACAATAAAAACACACACACACAAATTAATAACGAAACAACCAAAACAAAAACAATCGAAATGTGTTAAAGAAAACAACAACAAAAAGTAAAACTATCCTGTCAAATCCAAAATAAAATCGTAACCAAGTGCGGCTGTCGTGAACGTCGAAAATCGTGCGAAAAAGTGCGTAAATGTAAACAGAACCAGAGGAGTAAACACAAGGGTCAGTGTGCAAACACAAAGGAGAAAGAATCGAATAGTAGTCTGACAGGTGTAAAAAGACGCTAAGAGTGAGATGTCTGAGAGTGGGGTACAGTAAAAATAAATGAGGGGTAAGAAGCACAGAAAAAAAATTTTTTATAGAGGAGAAAACCGAAGTGTCTCATAAGGGACTAGAGGAGAAGAACTATAAAAAGTATGGCATAGTAAGTAGACCAAAGAACCCAAATATGTGTAGTAGAGAAGGCTATGCAAAAGGGAAGGAGCAAGCAAAAAGAAACTATGCGTATGAGTGTGATACATTCATACCTCTCGGGGTCAGCGAACCATACTGGACTATAAGGCGATTTTCCAAAGTATAGCGGCTGCGGTCGCCAGAGTGACAAAGATGTCAGTGACACGGATGTCGTCTTTGCCCTTGTGATCAGGGGAGTTGAAGTGGGAAGATACCGGAGTACCAGTATTTTGTTGGACAGTATTTTGTTTGATTTTGTGAACATCTACGTGATGTCCAACTAAATACTGGTACTCCGGTATCTTCCCACTTCAACTCCCCTGATCACAAGGGCAAAGACGACATCCGTGTCACTGGTATTGTCCTTTGTCACTCTGGCGACCGCAGCCGCTATACTTTGGAAAATCGCCTTATAGTCCAGTATGGTTCGCTGACCCCGAGAGGTATGAATGTATCACACTCATACGCATAGTTTCTTTTTGCTTGCTCCTTCCCTTTTGCATAGCCTTCTCTACTACACATATTTGGGTTCTTTGGTCTACTTACTATGCCATACTTTTTATAGTTCTTCTCCTCTAGTCCCTTATGAGACACTTCGGTTTTCTCCTCTATAAAAAATTTTTTTTCTGTGCTTCTTACCCCTCATTTATTTTTACTGTACCCCACTCTCAGACATCTCACTCTTAGCGTCTTTTTACACCTGTCAGACTACTATTCGATTCTTTCTCCTTTGTGTTTGCACACTGACCCTTGTGTTTACTCCTCTGGTTCTGTTTACATTTACGCACTTTTTCGCACGATTTTCGACGTTCACGACAGCCGCACTTGGTTACGATTTTATTTTGGATTTGACAGGATAGTTTTACTTTTTGTTGTTGTTTTCTTTAACACATTTCGATTGTTTTTGTTTTGGTTGTTTCGTTATTAATTTGTGTGTGTGTGTTTTTATTGTTTGTTCCTGATGAAGGCCTATTGAGCCGAAACGTTGTTTAGTCTGTGTCGTCCACTTGTCACGTAAAGCTTCTTACATACCTTTTTTTATTTTTTAATTTTTCCTCATATTCAGCTTTACTGCAGCTTCGCATTTTTATGCCTTAACCCTTTGTTATTGGTCATAAGCTTTAAGGTGGTTTCTATTTCACTCACGGTGAAGTCATCTAAATTTACATCTAATTCTGCTGCTGGTGTTTCAGCTTCAAAATCTATTAAACTGTGGGGTAGTGGACGGTTAAGAATTTCTTTGAAGTGTTCCGCCCAACGGGCTTTTATGTCTGCGCTTGTTGTTAGCATTAATCCAGATTTGTCTAGAATTGGTGTTCCACTGGATGTATAGGTGTTTGTCAGCATCTTTTGTACAGTATAAATAGTTCTGCTGTCTCCTGTAATTGCAGCTGTCTCTGCTTTCTCTGCCAAATTGTCTATATAAGCTCTTGTATCTCTTCTTGCTGAACTTTTCACTTTGTTGTCTAATTCTTTGTATGTTGCTTTTGCCAGAACCTTTCCAAGATCTGTCTTTACATTAGTCATGGCTCTCTTCGCTTCTCTTCTTTCTTTGATGTATTTCCACGTGGTGTCTGAGATCCAAGCTCGTTTTTCCATTTTCTTCAGTCCAGCACTTGCTTCTGCTGCTGTCATTAGTATTTTGCTCTGTGAGTCCCACATTTCATTGATATCTAAGTCTATTTCACCGAGTGCTGTATAACAATTACTTAGCTCTATGTTAAACTTTTCCTTTATGGCTTCATCTTTCAATTTATGACTATCAATTTTATGTGTAATTGACCTCTTCTGTTGGTTTCTAAATTTTAATCTTATTTTCCCAATGCACAGGTTGAGGTCACTATTAACATCAGCACCTCTGTATGCTCTTACATCTATTAATGATGATCTGAATTGTTGTTTAATACATAGGTGGTCAATTTGATTTGATGTTCTATCATCAGGAGATATCCATGTTGTTTTGTGAATATTTTTGTGTGGAAATAATGTCCCACCTATAACTAGATTTTCTATTAAACATAATTCTATTAATCTTTCTCCATTCTGACTTGTAATATCACAGCCTTCTCTCCCCATCACATATCTCTCTTCTACTGACATTATATTACCACTAGATGAGATCTCTATTCTACTGACATTATATTACCACTAGATGAGATCTCTATTCTACTGACATTATATTACCACTAGATGAGATCTCTCTTCTACTGACATTATATTACCACTAGATGAGATCTCTCTTCTACTGACATTATATTACCACTAGATGAGATCTCTCTTCTACTGACATTATATTACCACTACATGATGATCTCTATTCTACTGACATTATATTACCACTAGATGAGATCTCTATTCTACTGACATTATATTACCACTAGATGAGATCTCTCTTCTACTGACATTATATTACCACTAGATGAGATCTCTCTTCTACTGACATTATATTACCACTACATGATGATCTCTATTCTACTGACATTATATTACCACTAGATGAGATCTCTATTCTACTGACATTATATTACCACTAGATGAGATCTCTCTTCTACTGACATTATATTACCACTAGATGATATCTCTCTTCTACTTACATTATATTACCACTTACATGAGGATCTTTCTTCTACTAACATTATATTACCACTACATGAGGATCTCTCTTCTACTTACATTATATTACCACTACATGAGGATCTTTCTTCTACTAACATTATATTACCACTACATGATGATCTCTCTTCTACTTACATTATATTACCACTACATGAGGATCTCTTGTGGCAGACTTCTTACAGACTTCTAACTTATACTTGTTCTTTCATTGACATACACATATAACTCATCATCCTTTTTGAACAAGTATAAACAAAGTCTTTATTAGTGACTTCTACATGTGGTTTTACAAAATCTGTTGTTAATTGACATAGCCGATAGACGATGATGAATTGTCAGTAAGCGCGATCGTATATGGTTCTTAAGTCTATCTACGTTCTTCCAGTTCTGTACGTTTCTAAGTTTACTTGTGCATCTACGTTCTTCCGGTGTGACTATGTCCGTTCTCTAAAATCTCCTTTGGAACTTATTAACATCTAATATCTTGGTACTTTAAACTATTCTACTTTTTGAGTCCAACTCTTGTCACAATATTCTCTGAAGATACTTGTACTTTTTCGAAGTCCTAACTAACATCCGCCTTGAGGCAGGTATCTACTTTCTTCACTATATCTTCACCGTCTCTCTTCATCTTTCCTATCTGAATGTCTGTGTCCCTCTGAATGTCTGTGAATCCCCTAATTCTCTGTGTCTCGTGTTTTTAGTGTCAGGTGGCCACACCTCCTGGCCATAGATACGCTTAACCTACGTCTGTTGGCCGTCACATTTCTGTAACTCCGCCCTTCTTGACTATGTCCATAGTTTATTACTTAAATTACTTTAGTCGACAACTGTCTGTCTTCTCAAACATTGTTTTAAAAACCCTTCCATTGATCCTTTGTTACACGCGGCCTCTCGACCCCTTTCATCACAGCTCGTCCATCTGGACTTCAAGGCGTCTGCCGACATAAGAGTTTCCTTTATTTTTCTCGGCCCGGTTCTTCAAAGGACGCTCCTGGTCTAGTCTTAGTGATACGCTACTCCGTGTCCACACCTGCTGGCGGGAGGTTATCGTCCGCTTTGTCACGTTACATAACTGTCTCCGCCAGAGCAAACATTTCTCTGGACCTACAAGCTTCAGACTGGACACCTGTGCGCCTTTTACCTGTAATCTTAAAGTTGATTACGACACAGCGACAGAGCTTGGTAGACTTAACGTCTCCTTGCTAATCCTCAAGACTTCACTTTAATTCTACACCGTCTAAAATTATTCTATCTTTCATCGTCACCGCGTCGTTCTTTTATTCATCCTCCGAAGATCGTCATTTTCCTCCTCTCATTATCCTACATGAATGAGTCACACTATCACACTCTCTTCTACTGACATTATATTACCACTTACATGAGGATCTTTCTTCTACTGACATTATATTACCACTTACATGAGGATCTTTCTTCTACTGACATTATATTACCACTTACATGAGGATCTTTCTTCTACTTACATTATATTACCACTTACATGAGGATCTTTCTTCTACTGACATTATATTACCACTTACATGAGGATCTTTCTTCTACTGACATTATATTACCACTTACATGATGATCTCTCTTCTACTTACATTATATTACCACTTACATGATGATCTCTCTTCTACTTACATTATATTACCACTTACATGAGGATCTTTCTTCTACTGACATTATATTACCACTACATGATGATCTCTCTTCTACTTACATTATATTACCACTACATGATGATCTCTCTTCTACTTACATTATATTACCACTTACATGAGGATCTTTCTTCTACTGACATTATATTACCACTACATGATGATCTCTCTTCTACTTACATTATATTACCACTTACATGAGGATCTTTCTTCTACTGACATTATATTACCACGTACATGAGGATCTTTCTTCTACTTACATTATATTACCACTACATGATGATCTCTCTTATACTTACATTATATTACCACTTACATGAGGATCTTTCTTCTACTGACATTATATTACCACTTACATGAGGATCTCTGTTTTTCTTACATTATATTACCACTACATGATGATCTCTCTTCTACTGACATTATATTACCACTTACATGAGGATCTTTCTTCTACTGACATTATATTACCACTTACATGATGATCTCTCTTCTACTTACATTATATTACCACTTACATGAGGATCTCTCTTCTACTTACATTATATTACCACTTACATGAGGATCTTTCTTCTACTGACATTATATTACCACTTACATGAGGATCTTTCTTCTACTGACATTATATTACCACTTACATGATGATCTCTCTTCTACTTACATTATATTACCACTTACATGAGGATCTTTCTTCTACTGACATTATATTACCACTTACATGAGGATCTCTCTTCTACAAATTTTTGGACTGTATATACAGTGTAGTTCTATCTATTGTCTCCATACACACAGTTGGACTGTATATAGTTCTATCTATTGTCTCCATACACACAGTTGGACTGTATATAGTTCTATCTATTGTCTCCATACACACAGTTGGACTGTATATAGTTCTATCTATTGTCTCCATGTACAACTAGTTGGACTGTATATAGTTCTCTCTATTGTCTCCATACACACAGTTGGACTGTATATAGTTCTATCTATTGTCTCCATGTACAACTTGTTTGACTGTATATAGTTCTCTCTATTGTCTCCATACACACAGTTGGACTGTATATAGTTCTATCTATTGTCTCCATGTACAACTTGTTTGACTGTATATAGTTCTCTCTATTGTCTCCATACACACAGTTGGACTGTATATAGTTCTCTCTATTGTCTCCATACACACAGTTTGACTGTATATAGTTCTCTCTATTGTCTCCATACACACAGTTGGACTGTATATAGTTCTATCTATTGTCTCCATACACACAGTTGGACTGTATATAGTTCTCTCTATTGTCTCCATACACACAGTTTGACTGTATATAGTTCTATCTATTGTCTCCATACACACAATTGGACTGTATATAGTTCTATCTATTGTCTCCATACACACAATTGGACTGTATATAGTTCTATCTATTGTCTCCATGTACAACTTGTTGGACTGTATATAGTTCTATCTACTGTCTCCATGCACACAATTAGACTGTATATAGTTCTATCTATTGTCTATGAGGGTGTAATTTTGATGATTGATGAAGGTGTAGTTTTGATGATTGATGAAGGTGTTGTTGTCGTGATTGATGAAGGTGTGGTTTTGATGATTGATGAAGGTGTGGTTTTGATGATTGATGAAGGTATGGTTTTGATGGTTGATGAAGGTATGGTTTTGATGGTTGATGAGGGTGTAATTTTGATGATTGATGAAAGTGTAGTTTTGATGATTGATGAAGGTGTGGTTTTGATGGTTGATGAAGGTATGGTTTTGATGGTTGATGAGGGTGTAATTTTGATGATTGATGAAAGTGTAGTTTTGATGATTGATGAAGGTGTGGTTTTGATGATTGATAAAGGTGTGGTTTTGATGATTGATGAAGGTGTGGTTTTGATGATTAATGAAGGTATGGTTTTGATGATTGATGAAGGTGTGGTTTTGATGAAGGTGTGGTTTGATGATTGATGAAGGTGTGGTTTTGATAATTTATGAAGGTGTGGTTTGATGATTGATGAGGGTGTGGTTTTGATGATTGATGAGGGTGTGGTTTTGGTGATTGATGAAGGTGTGGTTTTGATGATTGATGAGGGTGTAATTTTGATGATTGATGAAGGTGTGGTTTTGATGATTGATGAGGGTGTAATTTTGACGATTGATGAAGGTGTGGTTTTGATGATTGATGAAGGTGTAATTTTGATGATTGATGAAGGTGTGGTTTTGATGATTGATGAGGGTGTAATTTTGATGATTGATGAAGGTGTGGTTTTGATGATTGATGAAGGTGTTGTTGTCGTGATTGATGAAGGTGTGGTTTTGATGATTGATGAGGGTGTAATTTTCATGATTAATGAAGGTGTGGTTTTGATGATTAATGAAGGTGTGGTTTTGATGATTGATGAAGGTGTGGTTTTGATGATTGATGAAGGTGTGGTTTTGATGTTTGATGAGGGTGTAATTTTGATGATTGATGAAGGTGTGGTTTTGATGATTGATAAAGGTGTAGTTTTGATGATTGATGAAGGTGTTGTGGTGATTGATAAAGGTGTAGTTTTGATGATTGATGAAGGTGTTGTGGTGATTGATGAAGGTGTAGTTTTGATGATTGATGAAGGTGTAGTTTTGATGATTGATGAAGGTGTTGTGGTGACTGATGAAGGTGTAGTTTTGATGATTGATGAAGGTGTTATTGTGGTAATTAATGAAGGTATAATTTTGATGATTGATGAAGGTGTAGTTTTGATAATTGATGAAGGTGTAGTTGTGGTGATTGATGAAGGTGTTGTTGTGGTGATTTATGAAGATGTTGTTGTGGTGATTGATGAAGGTGTAGTTGTGGTGATTGATGAAGGTGTTGTTGTGGTGATTGATGAAGATGTTGTTGTGGTGATTGATGAAGGTGTTGTTGTGATGGATGAAGGTTTTGTGATAATCGATAAAGGTCTTTTTGTGGTGATTGATGAATGTGTTGTAATGAGATTCAAAATGTCAACTTTTGACAACTATGAAGATGTACATTGCCATCAGGATCCATACTTTGTCATTTGTTGAAGAGATCTCAGCACCAATGGGGCTGATCTGAGTGCTGTGATTTAATAATTTACTCAGCACATAATGCTATTACAAAGAAAACATATAATTAGTTGGCAAATTATTCTTGCACAAAATAAATGTCAGTTGCAACAGTGTTCTTGAATTGATTGATGCTTGCTGACATCTTGTTTCTTAAAGATTCATCAGACCTCAGGTGCTGCTTATGACATTTGATTATAGGTGCTGCGTATGACATTTGATTGCAGATGTTGCTCATGACATTTGATTCCAGATGTTGCTCATGACATTTGATTCCAGATGTTGCTAATGATTATTGATTCCAGATGTTGCTCATGACATTTGATTGCAGATGTTGCTCATGATTATTGATACCAGATGTTGCTCATGACATTTGATTCCCGATGTTGCTCATGATTATTGATTCCAGATGTTGCTCATGACATTTGATTCCAGATGTTGCTCATGATTATTGATACCAGATGTTGCTCATGACATTTGATTCCAGATGTTGCTCATGATTATTGATTCCAGATGTTGCTCATGACATTTGATTCCAGATGTTGCTCATGATTATTGATTCTAGAGGTTGCTCATGATTATTGATACCAGATGTTGCTCATGATTATTGATTCAAGAGGTTGCTCATGACATTCGATTCCAGATGTTGCTAATGACATTCGATTCCAGATGCTGCTCATAACTTTTGATTGTAGATGTTGCTCATGATATTTGATTCCAGATGTTGCTCATGACATTTGATTACAGGTGCTGCTTATGACATTTGTTTCAAGATGGTGAACATTACATTTGATTCCAAATGCTGCTTATGATATTTGAATGCAGATGTTACTCATGACATTTTATTCCATATGTTGTTCATGACATTTGATTCCAGATGTTGCTCATGACATTTGATTCCAGATGCTGATTGTGACATTTGTTACAAGATGGTGCTCATGACATTTGATTCCAGATAGTGCTCATGACATTTGACTCCAGATGATGCTCATGACATTTGATTACAGGTTCTGCTTATGACATTTGTTTCAAGATGGTACTCACAACATTTGATTCTAGATGTTGTTCATGTCAATTGATTCCAGATATTGCTCATGACATTTGATTCCAGATGTTTTTCATGATATTTGATTACAGATGTTGCACATGACATTTCATTACAGGTGCTGCTTATGGCTTTTGATTCCAGATGCTGCTCTTAACATTTGATTCCAAAAGTTGCTGTTTACATTTGACTGCAGATGTTGCTTATGGCATTTATTCTAGATGTTGCTCATAACATTTGCTTCCATATGTAGCTGATGACATTTGATTCGAGATGTTGCTCTTGACATGTTATTCCAAGTTGACAGCTAGAACATTAGCAACTACGCTACAAAGGCACCCATGAACTAGATGAAGAAAAACGATGATGCCAACCTGATGATGTAGATTGTGGATTATAATTGTACCATGCCTACCTGTTGATGTAGAACATAGATGATAACTGTATCATGCCTACCTGATGATGTAGATTGTGGATTATAATTGTACCATGCCTACCTGATGATGTAGATTGTGGATTATAATTGTACCATGCCTACCTGTTGATGTATAACATAGATGATAACTGTATCATGCCTACCTGATGATGTAGATTGTAGATAATGACTGTATCATGCCTACCTGATGATGTAGAATGTAGATGATGGCTGTATCATGCCTACCTGTTGATGTAGAACATAGATGATAACTGTATCATGTCTACCTGATTATGTAGAATGTAGATGATGGCGGTATCTTGCCTACCTGATGATGTAGATTGTATATGATGGCTGTATCATGCCGACCTGTTGATGTAGAACATAGATAACTGTATCATGCCTACCTGTTGATGTAGAACATAGATGATAACTATATCATGCCTACCTGATGATGTAGATTGTAGATAATGACTGTATCATGCCTACCTGTTGATGTAGAACATAGATGATGACTGTATCATGCATACCTGATGATGTAGATTGTAGATGATGGCTGTAACCATGCCTACCTGATGATGTAGATTGTGGATGATGAATGTATCATGCCTACCTGATGATGTAGATTGTGGATGATGACTGTATAATGCATACCTGATGATGTAGATTGTAGATGATGACTGTATCATGCCTACCTGATGATGTAGATTGTGGATGATGGCTGTATCATGCATACCTGATGATGTTGATTGTGGATGATGGCTGTATCATGCCTACCTGTTGATGTAGATTGTAGATGATGACTGTATCGTGCATACCTGATGATGTAGATTGTAGATGATGACTGTAACCATGCCTACCTGATGGTGTAGATTGTGGATGATGAATGTATCATGCCTACCTGATGATGTAGATTGTGGATGATGACTGTATAATGCATACCTGATGATGTAGATTGTAGATGATGACTATGATGTAGATTGTGGATGATGACTGTATCATGCATACCTGATGATGTTGATTGTGGATGATGGCTGTATCATGCCTACCTGTTGATGTAGATTGTAGATGATGACTGTATCATGCATACCTGATGATGTAGATTGTAGATGATGACTGTATCATGCCGACCTGTTGATGTAGAATGTAGATGATGGCTGTATCATGCCTACCTGTTGATGTAGAACATAGATGATAACTGTATCATGTCTACCTGATTATGTAGAATGTAGATGATGGCAGTATCTTGCCTACCTGATGATGTAGATTGTATATGATGGCTGTATCATGCCTACCTGTTGATGTAAAACATAGATGATAACTGTATCATGCCTACCTGTTGATGTAGAACATAGATGATAACTATATCATGCCTACCTGATGATGTAGATTGTATATGATGGCTGTATCATGCCTACCTGATGATGTAGATTGTGAATGATGACAGTATAATGCATACCTGATGATGTAGATTGTAGATGAAGACTGTATCATGCCTACCTGATGATGTAGATTGTAGATAATGACTGTATCATGCATACCTGATGATGTAGATTGTAGATGATGGCTGTATCATGCCTACCTGATGATGTAGATTGTGGATGATGAAAGTATCATGCCTACCTGATGTTGTAGATTGTGGATGATGGCTGTATCATGCATACCTGATGATGTAGATTGTAGATGATGGCTGTATCATGCCTACCTGATGATGTAGATTGTGGATGATGGCTGTATCATGCCTACCTGATGTTGTAGATTGTGGATGATGGCTGTATCATGCCTACCTGATGTTGTAGATTGTGGATGATGGCTGTATCATGCCTACCTGATGATGTAGATTGTAGATGATGGCTTTATCATGCCTACCTGATGTTGTAGATTGTGGATGATGGCTGTATCATGCATACTTGATGATGTAGATTGTAGATGATGGCTGTATCATGCCTACCTGATGATGTAGATTGTGGATGATGAAAGTATCATGCCTACCTGATGTTGTAGATTGTGGATGATGACTGTATCATGTCTACCTGTTGTTGTAGATTGTGGATGATGAATATATCATGCCTACCTGATGATGTAGATTGTGGATGATGAAAGTATCATGCCTACCTGATGTATCTACTGAGTTATGTGGAGCCTGACACAATCTCAGGGAGCTGCGATAGCTCAGTGGTTAGTGAACTGGACTACAAAGGACAAGGGGTAGGGTTCGATCCCAACCGACGACTTCCGGGTTCACCCAGCCTTAAATGGGTGCCGGATTTTTTTCTGATAAAGTAAAGCAACACGGGCGTAATACCAACCACATTACCCCAAAAATCATGTGCTGAAGGTCTGTAAAATATAGGATCACTAACACCATATTTCCCTATACGCCACTTGGCATGACAGGGGTACTTTACTTACTTTTACTGACACCATCTCAATCAAATGCTGTAGACGTCCTTGTGTACAAAACTTATGCTCTGACATTTCTATCTGCAGGTCAAGCCCATCTGGAGACTTCCTGGTGGTGAGGTACATATTTGTAGTTGATGGTTGCCAGCACAACAGAATTCTTGTCCTTCACTTTCCAGAATTTACAAAAGTGTTTCAGGTGAGATTCTACTCAGTCCCTACCATCAATTATTTCGTCTTCCAATGGCTACATTTTTTACAAAGAAAATCTTTCAACAAGACCTAATTATTATTTGATAGAGACTGAGAGACTTTTTAGGAGAAGACCACATGTCCATTAGAATGTAGCATTGGAAGAGTATATTACCATTAGAATTTAGCATTGGAAGAGTATATTACCATTAGAATGTAGCATTGGAAGTATATATTACCATTAGAATGTAGCATTGGAAGAGTATATTACCATTAGAAAGTAGCATTGGAAGAGTATATTACCATTAGAATGTAGCATTGGAAGAGTATATTACCATTAGAATGTAGCATTGGAAGAGTATATTACCATTAGAATGTAGCATTGGAAGAGTATATTACCATTAGAATGTAGCATTGGAAGAGTATATTACCATTAGAATGTAGCATTGAAAGAGTATATTACCATTAGAATGTAGCATTGGAAGAGTATATTACCATTAGAATGTAGCATTGAAAGAGTATATTACCATTAGAATGTAGCATTGGAAGAGTATATTACCATTAGAATGTAGCATTGAAAGAGTATATTACTATTAGAATGTAGCATTGGAAGAGTATATTACTATTAGAATGTAGCATTGGAAGAGTATATTACTATTAGAATGTAGCATTGGAAGAGTATATTACTATTAGAATGTAGCAATGGAAGAGTATATTACCATTAGAATGTAGCATTGGAAACAGAATATTGTATTTGGAATGTAAAGATGGAAAACTATATAATAAGTTACAATATAGAGGTGAGAGACTATATTGACATTATAATACAGAGGTGAGAGACTATATTGACATTATAATACAGAGGTGAGAGACTATATTGTCATTATAATATAGAGGAGGGAGACTATGTTGTCATTATAATATAGAGGAGGGAGACTATGTTGTCATTATAATATAGAGGTGAGAGACTATGTTGTCATTATAATATAGAGGTGAGAGACTATGTTGTCATTATAATATAGAGGTGAGAGACTATGTTGTCATTATAATATTAAGGTGGGAGACTATATTGTCATTATAATATAGAGGAGGGAGACTAGATTGTCGTTATAATATAGAGGAAGTAGACTATATTGTCATTATAATATAGAGGAAGGAGACTATATTGTTATTATAATATTGAGGAGGGAGACTATGTTGTCATTATAATATAGAGGAGGGAGATTATCTATCTATCTATCTATTGACCTTTCGAGCCTTAGCCGGCCCATAGGGTGTAGACCCACATACTCCTCCTCTTATCTGAATTTTTGTTCTAGCAGTTTTCAATTCTTTTAAAGATTTTTTATCAAATCTCGCCATTTGTCTCTGTTCTAGGCAAGCAGCTCTATCTTATTGAGGGAGCCAATTCCTGATGCTCTTGAGGGAGATTATACTAACTCTTTATTTATGATACCTACCTGTAACTCTCCCACTTACGATACCAAAGTAAAAATTACTACCACTTACATGTAACATTAGGTGCTCTAAAAATAGTAATTTCTCTGAACTTTTCACACACTGCCATGTGTTCACACTAGGCAGAACATGGGGACTTGGAATTCCTGGCTCAGGTTGATTTTTTAACTGAGTTTCACCTCATGGACCGGATGTGTTACAGTGTCTATTTGTACATTCGCTGTAAGTCTGTCAATATGTTCGGCTAACGTTAGTAACCACATAACGTTAGTAACCACATAACGTTAGTAACCACATAACGCTATTTGCTGTGTTTCCAAAGGTTGTTTCATGTCTGCTGGAAATTTCCCTGGTCACAGCAACAAAAAAAAGGAAAAACAAAATTTCTTGAAAATGGGCGATTTTGTTTTCTCAAAAAATGATGTCTCTCAGGAAAGAAAGAATCCTTATTGACTGGGCAAGAACACACAACATGATGATAGGAAACACCTGGTTTAAGCAACATCCAAGATGTCTGTGGACATGGAAAAGCCCAGGGGACGACACACGAAATCAAATCGACTACATAATGATAAACAACAGATTTAGAAACAGTCTAGTATGTGTGAAAAGTAGACTAGGGGCAGATTACAATAGTGATCTTGTACCAGTTGTGGGAAAGCTTAGAGTAAAATTAAAAGCAGCAAAACGAGCCTCAGTAATATCAAGTTAAATTTAGATTTACTCAAATCAGATAAGAGGTTACAAGAAAAATATAAAATCACAATTCAGAATCGGTACAATGCAATAGAGAAGATACAAAGCATTGATGAACAGTGGGAAATGCTAAAAGAATCAATGCAACAAACATCAAAAGAGTTCATACCAACAGTGAGGACAATTTCAAGAAAGAAATGGGTGGCAGATGTCATTTTGCAGCTAATGGATACAAGAAGAAGAAATAAAGAAAATAAAGATGAGTATAAGAGATTATATAAAGAAATTGTAATAAAATACAATGAAGCAAAATCATCATTATCGTGTGCCTTCTCCGCAACAAAGGTTGGCTATCATGGATCGCCATTCTACTCTATTTCTTGCTTTGATGGTGCAGGCTGTCATAGATTGACTTGACCATCTTTTGATGTTACTCATCCATGTTAGTCTTGGTCTGCCTCTGCCTCTTTTACCTTGTATTTTTCCTTCCAATATTACTTTTAGTAGGCTGTTGTGTCTTTTAACATGCCCCAAAAATTTCATTTGTCTTGTCTTAATTGTATTTAGTAGTTCTCTTTTTATTTTCAGTTGTTTTAAAACTTTATTGTTTGTTACCTTTTGTTTCCATCCAATTCTACCTATTCTTCTATAAATCCACATTTCAAAGGCTTCAATTCTCTGTTCTGTTTTCTTGTCTAATGTCCATGTTTCTGCACCATACAGGAATATTGAGAAGATGTAGCATTTTGCCATTCTTAGTTTCAGCCCTGCTGATATTTGTTTTGTTATTAGTATATTTTTCATGGCATTAAAATTACTTTTTGCCATACCTATAATTTTGTTTATTTCAGTTTTGCATTTTCCATCACTGGTTATAGTATGTCCAAGGTAGTTGTAGTTCTGAACTGTCTCCAGGTCTATTCCTTCAATTTTGATATCCACTTGTGGGTTTTGAGTATTTTCTTTGTTTATTATCATAGTTTTAGTCTTTTTGATATTCATTTCTAGTCCATATTTTTTGCTTGTTATGTTTATCACATTAAGCAATTGTTGTAGGTCTTTAGGATTTTCTGCTAGTAGAACAGTATCATCAGCATATCTTAGGTTATTGATTATCTTTCCATTAATGTTTAGGCCTGGCATCTCTGTGATGTTTTTAAAGATTTGCTCAGTGTATAGATTGAACAAGCTTGGTGATAGGATGCATCCTTGTCTTACTCCTCTTTTTATGTCCATGGGTGTAGAGTTCTCCTTGTTATATCTTATTATTGCTGTTTGCTCCCAGTACAAATTACATATTAGTCGTATGTCTGCGTCGTCTAGATTTATATCCTTTAGGCAGTCTATAAGTTGGTTATGGTGTATTCTATCGAAAGCTTTGGTGTAGTCTATAAAGCAGGCATATATTGGTTTGTTTACTTCTGTGTACTTTTCAATCAATGTTCTCATGCTGAATATGGCTTCTTTTGTCCCACTGTTTTTCCTGAATCCAAATTATTGCTCATCTAATTCCTTATTGATTTTATTCTGAATCCTTCCCTGTATAACTTTTAGTAAAATTTGTGTTACCTGGTTCATTAGGCTTATTGTTCTGAAGTCACTGCATTCAACTGCACCATTCTTTTTAGGCAATGCAATGAAAGTTGATGTTTTTAGATCGTTTGGTATGTATCCTGTATGGTATATGTCATTGCATATGTCTGTGATCACTTCGACGCCAAACTCTTCTAGAGCCTGTATCATCTCTATTTGTATATTGTCAGGCCCTGCCGCTTTTCTCTTTTTCATTGTTTTTATAGCTTTTTCTACTTCAGATTTCAGGATTTTATAGTTGTATGTACATTTTATGTCTGGCTTTTTGTCCCTTTCGTCATGAAATAATTCTGTTATATATTCTTGCCATCTATCTATTATATCTTTGTTGTCTATTAGCATTCTTCCCTCTTTGTTTGCAATACATCCGTTTCCTGTAGCTTTTTTGTCTTTATTCGTCAACCTCTTTATTTCTGTGTGCATCTCTCTTAATTTTTGTTTACTTTCCATAGTTTTGACTTCTAGACATCTTTGGTTGAGTCAGTCTTCTTTTGCCTTTTTGCACATTCTCCGTATTTCATTGTCTATATCCTTGTATCTGGCAGTGTTTTTCGCTTGTCTTCTTTCTTCCATTTTTTCTAACATTTTCTCAGTTATCCATTTTTGTTTTTTGTTACTTTCCTTTTTGGGCAAGGTGTTGCAGGATTCTTGCATGCTTGTTTTTTATAAAAGTCAAGTAAAGTACCCCCGTCTCGCCAAGTGGCGTATAGGGAAATATGGTGTTAGTGACCCATCACGCCAAGTGGCGTATAGGGAAATATGGTGTTAGTGACCCGTCACGCCAAGTGGCGTATAGGGAAATATGGTGTTAGTGACCCGTCACGCCAAGTGGCGTATAGGGAAATATGGTGTTAGTGACCCGTCACGCCAAGTGGCGTATAGGGAAATATGGTGTTAGTGACCCGTCACGCCAAGTGGCGTATAGGGAAATATGGTGTTAGTGACCCGTCACGCCAAGTGGCGTATAGGGAAATATGGTGTTAGTGACCCGTCACGCCAAGTGGCGTATAGGGAAATATGGTGTTAGTGACCCGTCACGCCAAGTGGCGTATAGGGAAATATGGTGTTAGTGACCCGTCACGCCAAGTGGCGTATAGGGAAATATGGTGTTAGTGACCCGTCACGCCAAGTGGCGTATAGGGAAATATGGTGTTAGTGACCCGTCACGCCAAGTGGCGTATAGGGAAATATGGTGTTAGTGACCCGTCACGCCAAGTGGCGTATAGGGAAATATGGTGTTAGTGACCCGTCACGCCAAGTGGCGTATAGGGAAATATGGTGTTAGTGACCCGTCACGCCAAATGGCGTATAGGGAAATATGGTGTTAGTGACCCGTCTCGCCAAGTGGCGTATAGGGAAATATGGTGTTAGTGACCCTATATTTTACAGACCTTCAGCACATGATTTTTGGGGTAATGTGGTCAGTATTACGCCCATGCTGCTTTACTTTCCCAGAAAAAAATCCGGTACCCATTAAAGGCTGGGTGAACCCGGAAGCTGTCGGTTGGGATCGAACCCTACCCCTTGTCCTATGTAGTCCAGTTCACTAACCACTGAGCTATCGCATGCTGTTTTTTATGCATTGCCATTTTGTTGTGACTTTTTCCTCAGGATTTTCTCTTCTGTACTGCTCAATCCCCTCTTCTAGTAGCTTCTGATATGTGTTCTTTACTTGTACAGTATAAGTTTCTTGTACATCTTTCTGGTTTAACGCTGTTATATCTATTGGTGTTGCTGCATTAGTTTTTTGTTTGCTTCTCTTTAATTTGATTTTCATTTTTATCATTACAGGATTGTGGTCTGAATTAATGTCTGCTCCTGGGTAGGTTTTGGCTTTCTTGACGCTGTTCCTGAATCTATCTTTTATCATTATGTAATCTATTTGATTTCTCTTCTTGTCTCCAGGGCTTTTCCATGTGTATAATTTTCTTTTCTCTTGCTCAAAGAAGGTGTTGCATATTATCAGTCTGTTTCTTCACAAAATTGTATTAATCTTTCTCCTCTGTTATTCCTTTTTCCTAGACCATGATTTCCTATTATGGTCTTATATTTACCTTTTCCTACTTTAGCGTTCATGTCACCCATTATAATCAAGATGTCTGAAGATTTCACTTGCTTCATAACTGTGTTTAGATCTTCATAGTATGCCTCTATTTGTTCGTCTGTATAGTCTTGAGTAGGTGCGTATGTCTGTATTATTGCTATGTCGAATGTTTTTGCCTTCATTTTTATTAGTATATTCCTATCATTATATGTCAATTGAGTATTTATATATTTTTGTAGCTCTCGTTTTATTAGAATGCCTACCCCTCTTTGATGTTCTTTTGTGTTACCTGAATATATAAATGTATATTTATCGTCTTGTATGTATCCACTTTCCTTCCATCTTGTTTCTGATATGCCTAAGATATCTATGTTTAATCGTTCTGCTTGTACCATAAGATTTTCTAGTTTTCCTTGTTGGTATAAGGTCCTAACATTCCATGTAGCTATTTTTATTTCATTCCTAAAATAGTAGTTAGAATTTCTCTCCATGGCTTTCTTTGGATTGTTACGTTGATTGTTACGAAGCAAAATAAGAATGGCTAAAAAAGAGATGCAAAGAGATTGAAATGCAACAAAAAAAAAATGCCAAAGCTTTATACAAACAAATTGAAGAATTAACAGGAAGAAAAGCGCAATCAAAAACTGGATGTTCAAGATCAAAAGGAAGAACTGTTGATTGAACAAGAAAACATAAGGGAACGATGGACAGAATACATTAAAGATCTTTATAATGATGAACGAACGGAAGTAAACATTAAGGATAATGGAGGAAGGACCAGAAATACTCAAAGAAGAAGTGGAAGATTCCTTGCACAATATGAAAGCAGGCAAAGCTCCTGGACCAGATAATATAACTAAAGAAGAGTTTGAAGCCATGGGTGATTTTGGAATAGAAATAATAACAAAAATATTGAATGATATCTTCAACAGCGGATATATACCAGATGACCTGCTCAAATCAATATTCATAGCCCTACCAAAGAAATCGGGTGTGATGGAATGCGATGATCATCGCACAATAAGCTTTATGAGTCATATGACTAAGATATTACTAAGAATCATCATGCGAAAAGTGCGAAACAAAATCAGTCCAGAAATTAGTGATGAACAGTGTGGTTTTGTTAAAGATAAAGGAACAAGCAATGACATTTATATCATAAGATCTTTAGTAGAAAGAGCCATAGAGGTGAAAACAGATCTAGACCTATGTTTCATAGATTATACCAAAGCATTTGACAAAGTAAAGCACCAAGAAATAATCAAAATTTTTGAAAGCATAAATGTAGACAGCAAAGATCTAAGAATAATAAAGAACATGTACTGGCAACAAACAGCGGCCATAAGAACTGGAAACCAATAGGGAATGTTTCAATAAATAAAACAGGGTGCTAGGCAAGGTTGTGTGCTGTCACCAAATTTGTTTAATATTTATAGTGAGATTATTTTAAGATCCATAAGGGGCATGCCTGCAATAACAATTGGAGGTCATAATATAAATAATCTAAGGTATGCTGATGATACAGTCTTAATCACTAAGAGTGAAAATGAGTTACAATAAATGTTAGACATAGTGAAAGAAAGCAAAAATAAAGGACTCAGCCTTAATAGCAAAAAGACAGAGGTAATGGTAATAACAAAGAAAAAGACATCACCTCAGTGCCAAATAAACACATGTGGAACAATATTAAAACAGGTAAATGAATTTAAATATTTGGGAACTTTGTTAACCTCAGACGGAAGATGTACAACAGAGGTGAGATGCAGAATGGCTCTGGCAAAAGCAACTTTCCAAAAAATGAGGAAGATACTGTGCAATCCATTTTTGACAATAGAAAGAAGAAAAAGAGTTCTTAAATGTTATGTAGAACCAGTCTTAGCATATGGATGTGAATCATGGACAGTAGGACAATAGACAAGAAAATCACTGGAGTCTGTAGAAATGGTGGCTTTACAGAAGAATGTTGAGAATACCATGGACAGCTAAGAAGAGCAATGAAAACGTTATGAAAGAGGCCAAAACAAAGAGAGAGCTAATTTCCAATATTAGGAAGAAACAATCATCATTTTTTAGCCATGTAATGAGAAGAGAACAACTGGAATATATTGTAACAATTGGGAAAATTGAGGGACGAAGAGATAGAGGGAAGCAAAGAGAAAAAATAACAGACAGCTTAAGAGAATGGCTAGGCTGAAGGTCAACAACAGAAATGATAAATAACTGTCTACATAGAAAGTTGTGGAGAGACATGATCACCTACGCCACAGGCACAGTACTTGATGATGATGATATAACTGTGCCCATGATAACATCAGTTTCCCTACTTCTTCTTTTCTCTTTCTCACTGATACCTAAAAAGTGTCGTGGTTTATATCATTTGTTGTTCTTGAGCTGCTCGAATTGTCTGAATTAGTGATTTTCTTTGTTGTTACATGTTTTTGTCACTGCATCTATCCATCTTCTTCTGGATCTCCCTCTTGGTCTTTTTCCATGCATTCTCAAGAAGAACGCCCTTGATGGTGATTGACGAGGATTCATTCTGACCAGGTGGCCAAACCATTTAAGTTGTTGTTGTTGTTCTATATATTCTTGGCAGCGTTTTGTTCCTGCCATTTTTCTTATGGTTTCATTTGGTATTCTATCTCTTCTTGTGTTGTTTGTTACTTTTCTCAAGCACCGCATCTCACATGTATTGATCTTTCTTAATTGTGATTTAGAAAGGGTCCATGTTTGACTTTCATAGCACAAAGTTGGTATGAAAATGCTATTTATCATTTGTTCTTTAGCTGGCATAGAAATGTTTGGATGTCTTAGCAATGGTGAAAGCTGGTATGTGACTGCATTTGCTTTTTGTATTCTCATGTCAATTTCTCTGTCTAGTTTTCCATCTTCTGTGAACATTGTGCCCAAATACTTGAATTCTTCTACTTGTTTTATTTCTTTATCTTTGATCTTGATGTTTAATGGGTGTCTTAATTTACTTATTCTTATAGCCTCTGTTTTTGCTGTGTTAATTTTCATACTGTAGTTTGTGCAACTTTTATCTAGAGATGTTATATGTTGTTCTAGCAGGTTTTCGTCCTCATATATTAGGCATTGGTCATCTGCGAATAGTAGTTCCCTTTAGATTATCATATATAACTGTGCCCATGATCACATCAGTTTCCCTTAACATTGTTATATATAACTGTGCCCATGATCACTTCAGTTTCCAATAACATTGTTATATATAACTGTGTCCATGATCACATCAGTTTCCCTTTACATTGTTATATATAACTGTGTCCATGATCACTTCAGTTTCCCTTTACATTGTTATATATAACTGTGTCCATGATCACTTCAGTTTCCCATAACATTGTTATATATAACTGTGTCCATGATCACATCAGTTTCCCTTTACATTGTTATATATAACTGTGCCCATGATCACATCAGTTTCCCTTTACATTGTTATATATAAATGTGTCCATGATCACATCAGTTTCCCTTTACATTGTTATATATAACTGTGTCCATGATCACTTCAGTTTCCCTTTACATTGTTATATATAACTGTGTCCATGATCACTTCAGTTTCCCTTTACATTGTTATATATAACTGTGTCCATGATCACTTCAGTTTCCCTTTACATTGTGATATATAACTGTGTCCATGATCACTTCAGTTTCCCTTTACATTGTTATATATAACTGTGTCCATGATCACTTCAGTTTCCCTTTACATTGTTATATATAACTGTGTCCATGATCACTTCAGTTTTCCTTTACATTGTTATATATAACTGTGTCCATGATCACTACAGTTTCCCTTTACATTGTTATATATAACTGTGTCCATGATCACTACAGTTTCCCTTAACATTGTTATATATAACTGTGCCCATGATCACTTCAGTTTCCCTTAACATTATTATATATAACTGTGTCCATGATCACTTCAGTTTCCCTTAACATTATTATATATAACTGTGTCCATGATCACTTCAGTTTCCCTTAACATTGTTATATATAACTGTGCCCATGATCACTTCAGTTTCCCTTTACATTGTTATATATAACTGTGTCCATGATCACTTCAGTTTCCCTTAACATTATTATATATAACTGTGCCCATGATCACTTCAGTTTCCCTTAACATTATTATATATAACTGTGTCCATGATCACTTCAGTTTCCCTTAACATTGTTATATATAACTGTGCCCATGATCACTTCAGTTTCCCTTTACATTGTTATATATAACTGTGCCCATGATCACTTCAGTTTCCCTTAACATTATTATATATAACTGTGTCCATGATCACTTCAGTTTCCCTTAACATTGTTATATATAACTGTGCCCATGATCACTTCAGTTTCCCTTTACATTGTTATATATAACTGTGTCCATGATCACTTCAGTTTCCCTTTACATTGTTATATATAACTGTGTCCATGATCACTTCAGTTTCCCTTTACATTGTTATATATAACTGTGTCCATGATCACTTCAGTTTCCCTTTACATTGTTATATATAACTGTGTCCATGATCACTTCAGTTTCCCTTTACATTGTTATATATAACTGTGTCCATGATCACATCAGTTTCCTTTACATTGTTATATATAACTGTGTCCATGATCACTTCAGTTTCCCATAACATTGTTATATATAACTGTGTCCATGATCACATCAGTTTCCCTTTACATTGTTATATATAACTGTGTCCATGATCACTTCAGTTTCCCTTTACATTGTTATATATAACTGTGTCCATGATCACTTCAGTTTCCCATAACATTGTTATATATAACTGTGTCCATGATCACATCAGTTTCCCTTTACATTGTTATATATAACTGTGCCCATGATCACATCAGTTTCCCTTTACATTGTTATATATAAATGTGTCCATGATCACATCAGTTTCCCTTTACATTGTTATATATAACTGTGTCCATGATCACTTCAGTTTCCCTTTACATTGTTATATATAACTGTGTCCATGATCACTTCAGTTTCTCTTTACATTGTTATATATAACTGTGTCCATGATCACTTCAGTTTCCCTTTACATTGTGATATATAACTGTGTCCATGATCACTTCAGTTTCCCTTTACATTGTTATATATAACTGTGTCCATGATCACTTCAGTTTCCCTTTACATTGTTATATATAACTGTGTCCATGATCACTTCAGTTTTCCTTTACATTGTTATATATAACTGTGTCCATGATCACTACAGTTTCCCTTTACATTGTTATATATAACTGTGTCCATGATCACTACAGTTTCCCTTAACATTATTATATATAACTGTGCCCATGATCACTTCAGTTTCCCTTTACATTGTTATATATAACTGTGTCCATGATCACTTCAGTTTCCCTTAACATTGTTATATATAACTGTGCCCATGATCACTTCAGTTTCCCTTAACATTATTATATATAACTGTGTCCATGATCACTTCAGTTTCCCTTAACATTGTTATATATAACTGTGCCCATGATCACTTCAGTTTCCCTTTACATTATTATATATAACTGTGTCCATGATCACTTCAGTTTCCCTTAACATTATTATATATAACTGTGCCCATGATCACTTCAGTTTCCCTTAACATTATTATATATAACTGTGTCCATGATCACTTCAGTTTCCCTTAACATTGTTATATATAACTGTGCCCATGATCACTTCAGTTTCCCTTAACATTGTTATATATAACTGTGCCCATGATCACTTCAGTTTCCCTTAACATTATTATATATAACTGTGTCCATGATCACTTCAGTTTCCCTTAACATTGTTATATATAACTGTGCCCATGATCACTTCAGTTTCCCTTTACATTGTTATATATAACTGTGTCCATGATCACTTCAGTTTCCCTTTACATTGTTATATATAACTGTGTCCATGATCACTTCAGTTTCCCTTTACATTGTTATATATAACTGTGTTCATGATCACTTCAGTTTCCCTTTACATTGTTATATATAACTGTGTCCATGATCACATCAGTTTCCTTTACATTGTTATATATAACTGTGCCCATGATCACTTCAATTTCACTTTACATTGTTATATATAACTGTGCCCATGATCACTTCAGTTTCCCTTTACATTGTTATATATAACTGTGTCCATGATCACTTCAGTTTCCCTTAACATTATTATATATAACTGTGTCCATGATCACTTCAGTTTCCCTTAACATTGTTATATATAACTGTGCCCATGATCACTTCAGTTTCCTTTACATTGTTATATATAACTGTGTCCATGATCACTTCAGTTTCCCATAACATTGTTATATATAACTGTGTCCATGATCACATCAGTTTCCCTTTACATTGTTATATATAACTGTGTCCATGATCACTTCAGTTTCCCTTTACATTGATATATATAACTGTGTCCATGATCACTTCAGTTTCCCTTTACATTGTTATATATAACTGTGTCCATGATCACATCAGTTTCCCTTTACATTGTTATATATAACTGTGCCCATGATCACATCAGTTTCCCTTTACATTGTTATATATAAATGTGTCCATGATCACATCAGTTTCCCTTTACATTGTTATATATAACTGTGTCCATGATCACTTCAGTTTCCCTTTACATTGTTATATATAACTGTGTCCATGATCACTTCAGTTTCCCTTTACATTGTTATATATAACTGTGTCCATGATCACTTCAGTTTCCCTTTACATTGTGATATATAACTGTGTCCATGATCACTTCAGTTTCCCTTTACATTGTTATATATAACTGTGTCCATGATCACATCAGTTTCCCTTTACATTGTTATATATAACTGTGTCCATGATCACTTCAGTTTTCCTTTACATTGTTATATATAACTGTGTCCATGATCACTACAGTTTCCCTTTACATTGTTATATATAACTGTGTCCATGATCACTACAGTTTCCCTTAACATTATTATATATAACTGTGCCCATGATCACTTCAGTTTCCTTAACATTATTATATATAACTGTGTCCATGATCACTTCAGTTTCCCTTAACATTGTTATATATAACTGTGCCCATGATCACTTCAGTTTCCCTTAACATTATTATATATAACTGTGTCCATGATCACTTCAGTTTCCCTTAACATTGTTATATATAACTGTGCCCATGATCACTTCAGTTTCCCTTTACATTGTTATATATAACTGTGTCCATGATCACTTCAGTTTCCCTTAACATTATTATATATAACTGTGCCCATGATCACTTCAGTTTCCCTTAACATTATTATATATAACTGTGTCCATGATCACTTCAG
>JAVIAB010000046.1:65571874-65599374 GCA_032433765.1 Megaustenia siamemsis
ATTATCATGATTATTTTATCTACCAATGTTTGAGATTATCATGATTATTTTAAATTTTCAGAATTACAGGCTAGGTATTTGGCCATTTTTTATTTGAGAAGAAAGCCTCATATATATTTTAATAAAGGGTTGTGTTTACTTTTGGACTCTTTGATTAGCAAAGTAAGAATACTATTTATCATTGAATTATTATATTTGGAACAAATAATTATTTTAAAATTAACTTTTAATAAATCATTTGAAAATACATTTGCTAAAATAGCACTTTGACTGTAGCTGATGAAGGCACTCACAACTTCTAGGGACATTCGAATTTTGATACAGAAAAGTTGTTCTCTGAGAGAAATTGTCTGGCTACTTCATCAATTCTCGTTTGTCCTCACCTGCAAACAATAAACATTGTGACAGCTACAGTGTGATGTTGTACAAGGTGGGTAGTAGTTCAATGTAGGCAGTCACAGTACAGGTGGAGCCACAGAGGTTCACAACTTACAGCATTCACAGTACAGGTGGAGCCACAGAGGTTCACAAGCTACACTGTGATGTTGTACAAGGTGGGAAGTAGTTCAATGTAGGCAGTCACAGTACAGGTGGAGCCACAGAGGTTCACAACTTACAGCAGTCACAGTACAGGTGGAGCCACAGAGGTTCACAAGCTACACTGTGATGTTGTACAAGGTGGGTAGTAGTTCAATGTAGGCAGTCACAGTACAGGTGGAGCCACAGAGGTTCACAACTTACAGCATTCACAGTACAGGTGGAGCCACAGAGGTTCACAAGCTACACTGTGATGTTGTACAAGGTGGGAAGTAGTTCAATGTAGGCAGTCACAGTACAGGTGGAGCCACAGAGGTTCACAACTTACAGCAGTCACAGTACAGGTGGAGCCACAGAGGTTCACAAGCTACACTGTGATGTTGTACAAGGTGGGTAGTAGTTCAATGTAGGCAGTCACAGTACAGGTGGAGCCACAGAGGTTCACAACTTACAGCAGTCACAGTACAGATGCAGCCACAGAGGTTCACAAGCTACACTGTGATGTTGTACAAGATGGGTAGTAGTTCAATGTAGGCAGTCACAGTACAGGTGGAGCTAGAGAGGTTCACAACTTACAGCAGTCACAGTATGTATTCTAACATTGATCTCTCTCTCTGTATGTATTCTAACATTGATCTCTCTCTCTGTATGTATTCTAACATTGATCTCTCTCTCTGTATGTATTCTAACATTGATCTCTCTCTGTATGTATTCTAAGATTGATCTCTCTCTGTGTGTATTCTAACATTCATCTCTCTGTTTGTATTCTAACATTGATCTCTCTCTGTATGTATTCTAAGATTGATCTCTCTGTATGTATTCTAAGATTGATCTCTCTGTATGTATTCTAAGATTGATCTCTCTCTGTATGTATTCTAACATTGATTTCTCTCTGTATGAATTCTAAGATTGATCTCTCTGTATGTATTCTAAGATTGATCTCTCTCTGTATGTATTCTAAGATTGATCTCTCTCTGTATGTATTCTAAGATTGAACTCTCTCTGTATGTACTCTACGATTGATCCCTCACTGTATGTATTCTAACATTGATCCCTCTCTGTATGTATTCTAAGATTGATCCCTCTTTGTATGTATTCTAAGATTGACCCCTCTCTGTATGTATTCTAAGATTGATCTCTCTCTGTATGTGTTCTAAGATTGATCTCTCTCTGTATGTATTCTAAGATTGATCTCTCTCTGTATGTATTCTAAGATTGATCTCTCTCTGTATGTATTCTAAGATTGATCTCTCTCTGTATGTATTCTAAGATTGATCTCTCTCTGTATGTATTCTAAGATTGATCTCTCTCTGTATGTATTCTAAGATTGATCTCTCTCTGTATGTATTCTAACATTGATCCCTCTCTGTATGTATTCTAAGATTGATCTCTCTCTGTATGTATTCTAAGATTGATCTCTCTGTATGTATTCTAAGATTGATCTCTCTCTGTATGTATTCTAAGATTGATCTCTCTCTGTATGTATTCTAAGATTAATCTCTCTCTGTGTGTATTCTAACATTGATCTCTCTCTGTATGTATTCTAAGATTGATCCATCTCTGTATGTATTCTAAAATTGATCCCTCTCTGTATGTATTCTAAGATTGATCCCTCTCTGTATGTATTCTAAGATTGATCTCTCTCTGTATGTATTCTAAGATTGATCTCTCTCTGTATGTATTCTAAGATTGATCCCTCTCTGTATGTATTCTAAGATTGATCTCTCTGTATGTATTCTAAGACTGATCTCTCTCTGTATGCATTCTAAGATTGATCTCTCTCTGTATGTATTCTAAGATTGATCCCTCTCTGTATGTATTCTAAGATTGATCCCTCTCTGTATGTATTCTAAGATTGATCCCTCTCTGTATGTATTCTAAGATTGATCCCTCTCTGTATGTATTCTAAGATTGATCTCTCTGTATGTATTCTAAGATTGATCTCTCTCTGTATGTATTCTAAAGTTGATCTCTCTCTGTATGTATTCTAAGATTGATCCATCTCTGTATGTATTCTAAGATTGATCCCTCTCTGTATGTATTCTAAGATTGATCCCTCTCTGTATGCATTCTAAGATTGATCTCTCTCTGTATGTATTCTAAGATTGATCTCTCACTGTATGTATTCTAAGATTGATCTCTCTCTGTATGTATTCTAACATTGATCCCTCTCTGTATGTATTCTAAGATTAGATTAATCCCTCTCTGTATGTATTCTAAGATTGATCTCTCTCTGTATGTATTCTAAGATTGATCTCTCTGTATGTTTTCTAAGATTGATCTCTCTCTGTATGTATTCTAAGATTGATCTCTCTGTATGTGTTCTAACATTGATCTCTCTCTGTATGTATTCTAACATTGATCGCTCTCTGTATGTGTTCTAACATTGATCTCTCTCTGTATGTATTCTAACATTGATCTCTCTCTGTATGTATTCTAAGATTGATCTCTCTGTATGTGTTCTAAGATTGATCTCTCTCTGTATGTATTCTAAGATTGATCTCTGTATGTATTCTAACATTGATCTCTCTCTGTATGTATTCTAAGATTGATCTCTCTGTATGTGTTCTAAGATTGATCTCTCTGTATGTATTCTAAGATTGATCTCTCTCTGTATGTATTCTAAGATCTCTCTCTGTATGTATTCTAAGATTGATCTCTCTGTATGTATTCTAATTAATCTCTCTCTTTATGTGTTCTAAGATTGATCTCTCTGTATGTATTCTAAGATTGATCTCTCTGTATGTATTCTAAGATTGATCTCTCTCTGTATGTATTCTAACATTGATCTCTCTCTGTATGTATTCTAAGATTGATCTCTCTTTGTATGTATTCTAAGATTGATCTCTCTCTGTGTGTATTCTAACATTGATCTCTCTCCGTATGTATTCTAAGATTGATCCCTCTCTGTATGTATTCTAAATTGATCCCTCTCTGTATGTATTCTAAGATTGATCTCTCTGTATGTATTCTAAATTGATCTCTCTCTGTATGTATTCTAAGATTGATCTCTCTGTATGTATTCTAACATTGATCTCTCTCTGTATGTATTCTAAGATTGATCTCTCTCTGTATGTATTCTAACATTATCCCTCTCTGTATGTATTCTAACATTGATCTCTCTCTGTATGTATTCTAAGATTGATCTCTCTGTATGTGTTCTAAGATTGATCTCTCTCTGTATGTATTCTAACATTGATCTATCTCTGTATGTATTCTAACATTGATCTCTCTCTGTATGTATTCTAAGATTGATCTCTCTGTATGTGTTCTAAGATTGATCTCTCTCTGTATGTATTCTAAGATTGATCTCTCTCTGTATGTATTCTAAGATTGATCTCTCTCTGTATGTATTCTAAGATTGATCTCTCTGTATGTATTCTAAGATTATCCTCTCTGTGTGTTCTAAGATGATCTCTCTCTGTATGTATTCTAAGATTGATCTCTCTCTGTATGTATTCTAAGATTGATCTCTCTCTGTATGTATTCTAACATTGATCTCTCTCTGTATGTATTCTAAGATTGATCTCTCTTTGTATGTATTCTAAGATTGATCTCTCTCTGTGTGTATTCTAACATTGATCTCTCTCCGTATGTATTCTAAGATTGATCCATCTCTGTATGTATTCTAAAATTGATCCCTCTCTGTATGTATTCTAAGATTAATCCCTCTCTGTATGTATTCTAAAATTGATCTCTCTCTGTATGTATTCTAAGATTGATCTCTCTCGGTATGTATTCTAACATTGATCTCTCTCTGTATGTATTCTAAGATTGATCTCTCTCTGTATGTATTCTAAGATTAATCCCTCTCTGTATGTATTCTAAGATTGATCTCTCTCTGTATGTATTCTAAGATTGATCTCTCTCTGTATGTATTCTAACATAGATCTCTCTCTGTATGTATTCTAACATTGATCTCTCTCTGTATGTATTCTAACATTGATCTCTCTCTGTATGTATTCTAACATTGATCTCTCTCTGTATGTATTCTAAGATTGATCCATCTCTGTATGTATTCTAACATTGATCTCTCTCTGTATGTATTCTAACATTGATCTCTCTCTGTGTGTATTCTAAGATTGATCTCTCTGTATGTATTCTAAGATTGATCCCTCTCTGTGTGTATTCTAAGATTGATCTCTCTCTGTATGTATTCTAAGATTGATCCCTCTCTGTGTGTATTCTAAGATTGATCCCTTTCTGTGTGTATTCTAAGATTGATCCCTCTCTGTATGTATTCTAAGATTGATCTCTCTCTGTATGTATTCTATGAATGATCCCTCTCTTTATGTATTCTAAGATTGATCTCTCTTTGTATGTATTCTAAGATTGATCCCTCTCTGTATGTATTCTAAGATTGATCTCTCTCTGTATGTATTCTAAGATTGATCTCTCTCTGTATGTTTTCAAAGATTGATATTTCTCTGTTTGTATTCTAAGATTGATCCCTCTCTGTATGTATTCTAAGATTGATATCTCTCTGTATGTATTCTAAGATTGATCCCTCTCTGTATGTATTCTAAGATTGATCTCTTTCTGTATGTATTCTAAGATTGATCTCTCACTGTATGTATTCTAAGATTGATCTCTCTCTGTGTATGTATTCTAACATTGATCCCTCTCTGTACGTATTCTAAGATTAGATTAATCCCTCTCTGTATGTATTCTAAGATTGATCTTTCTCTGTATGTATTCTAACATTGATCTCTCTCTGTATGTATTCTAAGATTGATCTCTCTCTGTATGTATTCTAAGATTGGTCTCTCTGTATGTATTCTAACATTGATCTCTCTCTGTATGTGTTCTAACATTGATCTCTCTCTGTATGTAATCTAACATTGATCTCTCTCTGTATGTATTCTAACATTGATCTCTCTCTGTATGTATTCTAACATTGATCTCTCTCTGTATGTATTCTAAGATTGATCCATCTCTGTATGTATTCTAACATTGATCCCTCTCTGTATGTGTTCTAACATTGATCTCTCTGTATGTATTCTAAGATTGATCTCTCTCTGTATGTATTCTAAGATTGATCTCTCTCTGTATGTATTCTAAGATTGATCCCTCTCTGTATGTATTCTAACATTGATCCCTCTCTGTATGTATTCTAAGATTGATCTCTCTCTGTATGTATTCTAAGATTGATCCTCTCTGTATGCATTCTAAGATTGATCTCTCTCTGTATGTATTCTAATATTGATCTCTCTGTTTGTATTCTAACATTGATCTCTCTCTGTATGAATTCTAATATGTATTCTAACATTGATCTCTCTCTGTATGTATTCTAAGATTGATCTCTCTCTGTATGTATTCTAATATTGATCCCTCTCTGTATGAATTCTAAGTTTGATCTCTCTGTGTATGTATTCTAACATTGATCTCTCTGTATGTATTCTAAGATTGATCTCTCTCTGTATGTATTCTAAGATTGATCTCTCTCTGTATGTATTCTAACATTGATATCTCTCTGTATGTATTCTAACATTGATCTCTCTGTATGTATTCTAACATAGATCTCTCTGAATATATTCTAAGATTGATCTCTCTCTATATGTATTCTAACATTGATCTCTCTCTCTGTGTATTCTAAGATTGATCTCTCTCTGTATGTATTCTAACATTGATCTCTCTCTCTGTATGTATTCTAAGATTGAGCTCTCTCTGTATGTATTCTAAGATTGAGCTCTCTCTGTATGTATTCTAAGATTGATCTCTCTCTGTCTGTATTCTAAGATTGATCTCTCTCTGTATCTATTCTAACATTGATCTCTCTCTGTATGTATTCTAAGATTGATCTCTCTCTGTGTGTATTCTAAGATTGATCTCTCTCTGTATGTATTCAAAGATTGATCTCTCTCTGTATGTATTCTAAGATTGATCCCTCTCTGTATGTATTCTAAGATTGATCTCTCTCTGTATGTATTCTAAGATTGATCTCTCTCTGTATGTATTCTAAGATTGATCTCTCTCTGTATGTATTCTAAGATTGATCTCTCTCTGTATGTATTCTAAGATTGATCCCTCTCTGTATGTATTCTAAGATTGATCTCTCTCTGTATGTATTCTATGAGTGATCCCTCTCAGTATGTATTCTAAGATTGATCTCTCTGTATGTATTCTAAGATTGATCCCTCTCTGTATGTATTCTAAGATTGATCTCTCTCTGTATGTATTCTAACATTGATCTCTCTCTGTATGTATTCTAACATTGATCATACTGTATGTATTCTAACATTGATCACTCTCTGTATGTATTCTAACATTGATCTCTCTGTATGTATTCTAACATAGATCTCTCTCTGTATGTATTCTAAGATTGATCTCTCTCTGTATGTATTCTAAGATTGATCTCTCTCTGTATGTATTCTAAGATTGATCCCTCTCTGTATGTATTCTAAGATTGATCTCTCTCTGTATGTATTCTAAGATTGATCTCTCTCTGTGTGTATTCTAACATTGATCACTCTCTGTATGTATTCTAAGATTGATCCCTCTCTGTATGTATTCTAAGATTGATCTCTCTCATTGTGTATTCTAACATTGATCTCTCTCTGTATGTATTTTAAGATTGATCTCTCTCTGTATGTATTCTAAGATTGATCCCTCTCTGTATGTATTCTAAGATTGATCCCTCTCTGTATGTATTCTAAGATTGATCTCTCTCTGTATGTATTCTAAGATTGATCTCTCTTTGTATGTATTCTAACATTGATCACTCTCTGTATGTATTCTAACATTGATCTCTCTGTATGTATTCTAACATTGATCCCTCTCTGTATGTATTCTAACATTGATCTCTCTCTGTATGTATTCTAATATTGATCTCTCCCTGTATGTATTCTAAGATTGATCTCTCTCTGTGTGTATTCTAACATTGATCTCTCTCTGTATGTATTCTAAGATTGATCTCTCTCTGTATGTATTCTAACATTGATCTCTCTCTGTATGTATTCTAAGATTGATCTCTCTCTGTATGTATTCTAAGATTGATCTCTGTATGTATGTATTCTAAGATTGATCCCTCTCTGTGTGTATTCTAAGATTGATCTCTGTATGTATGTATTCTAAGATTGATCCCTCTCTGTATGTATTCTAAGATTGATCTCTCTCTGTATGTATTCTAACATTGATCTCTCTCTGTATGTATTCTAAGATTGATCCCTCTCTGTATGTATTCTAAGATTGATCTCTCTCTGTATGTATTCTAAGATTGATCTCTCTCTGTATGTATTCTAAGATTGATCTCTCTCTGTATGTATTCTAACATTGATCTCTCTCTGTATGTATTCTAAGATTGATTTCTCTCTGTATGTATTCTAAGAATGATCTCTGTATGTATGTATTCTAAGATTGATATCTCTCTGTATGTATTCTAACATTGATCTCTCTCTGTATGTATTCTAAGATTGATCCATCTCTGTATGTATTCTAACATTGATCCCTCTCTGTATGTGTTCTAACATTGATCTCTCTGTATGTATTCTAAGATTGATCTCTCTCTGTATGTATTCTAACATTGATCTCCCTGTATGTATTCTAACATTGATCTCTCTCTGTATGTATTCTAAGATTGATCTCTCTATGTATGTATTCTAACATTGATCTCTCTCTGTATATATTCTAACATTGATCTCTCTCTGTATGTATTCTAACATTGATCTCTCTCTCTGTATGTATTCTAAGATTGAGCTCTCTCTGTATGTATTCTAAGATTGAGCTCTCTCTGTATGTATTCTAAGATTGATCTCTCTCTGTCTGTATTCTAAGATTGATCTCTCTCTGTATCTATTCTAACATTGATCTCTCTCTGTATGTATTCTAAGATTGATCTCTCTCTGTGTGTATTCTAAGATTGATCTCTCTCTGTATGTATTCAAAGATTGATCTCTCTCTGTATGTATTCTAAGATTGATCCCTCTCTGTATGTATTCTAAGATTGATCTCTCTCTGTATGTATTCTAAGATTGATCTCTCTCTGTATGTATTATAAGATTGATCTCTCTCTGTATGTATTCTAAGATTGATCTCTCTCTGTATGTATTCTAAGATTGATCCCTCTCTGTATGTATTCTAAGATTGATCTCTCTCTGTATGTATTCTATGAGTGATCCCTCTCAGTATGTATTCTAAGATTGATCTCTCTGTATGTATTCTAAGATTGATCCCTCTCTGTATGTATTCTAAGATTGATCTCTCTCTGTATGTATTTTAACATTGATCTCTCTCTGTATGTATTCTAACATTGATCATACTGTATGTATTCTAACATTGATCACTCTCTGTATGTATTCTAACATTGATCTCTCTGTATGTATTCTAACATAGATCTCTCTCTGTATGTATTCTAAGATTGATCTCTCTCTGTATGTATTCTAAGATTGATCTCTCTCTGTATGTATTCTAAGATTGATCCCTCTCTGTATGTATTCTAAGATTGATCTCTCTCTGTATGTATTCTAAGATTGATCTCTCTCTCTGTGTATTCTAACATTGATCACTGTATGTATTCTAAGATTGATCCCTCTCTGTATGTATTCTAAGATTGATCTCTCTCATTGTGTATTCTAACATTGATCTCTCTCTGTATGTATTTTAAGATTGATCTCTCTCTGTATGTATTCTAAGATTGATCCCTCTCTGTATGTATTCTAAGATTGATCCCTCTCTGTATGTATTCTAAGATTGATCTCTCTCTGTATGTATTCTAAGATTGATCTCTCTTTGTATGTATTCTAACATTGATCTCTCTGTATGTATTCTAACATTGATCCCTCTCTGTATGTATTCTAACATTGATCTCTCTCTGTATGTATTCTAATATTGATCTCTCCCTGTATGTATTCTAAGATTGATCTCTCTCTGTGTGTATTCTAACATTGATCTCTCTCTGTATGTATTCTAAGATTGATCTCTCTCTGTATGTATTCTAACATTGATCTCTCTCTGTATGTATTCTAAGATTGATCTCTCTCTGTATGTATTCTAAGATTGATCTCTGTATGTATGTATTCTAAGATTGATCCCTCTCTGTGTGTATTCTAAGATTGATCTCTGTATGTATGTATTCTAAGATTGATCCCTCTCTGTATGTATTCTAAGATTGATCTCTCTCTGTATGTATTCTAACATTGATCTCTCTCTGTATGTATTCTAAGATTGATCCCTCTCTGTATGTATTCTAAGATTGATCTCTCTCTGTATGTATTCTAAGATTGATCTCTCTCTGTATGTATTCTAAGATTGATCTCTCTCTGTATGTATTCTAACATAGATCTCTCTCTGTATGTATTCTAAGATTGATTTCTCTCTGTATGTATTCTAAGAATGATCTCTGTATGTATGTATTCTAAGATTGATATCTCTCTGTATGTATTCTAACATTGATCTCTCTCTGTATGTATTCTAAGATTGATCCATCTCTGTATGTATTCTAACATTGATCCCTCTCTGTATGTGTTCTAACTTTGATCTCTCTGTATGTATTCTAAGATTGATCTCTCTCTGTATGTATTCTAACATTGATCTCCCTGTATGTATTCTAACATTGATCTCTCTCTGTATGTATTCTAAGATTGATCTCTCTATGTATGTATTCTAACATTGATCTCTCTCTGTATATATTCTAACATTGATCTCTCTCTGTATGTATTCTAAGATTGATCCTTTTCTGTATGTATTCTAAGATTGATCTCTCTCTGTATGTATTCTAACATTGATCTCTCTCTGTATGTATTCTAAGATTGATCCCTCTCTGTATGTATTCTAACATTGATCTCTCTCTGTATGTATTCTAACATTGATCTCTCTCTGTATGTATTCTAATATTGATCCCACTCTGTATGTATTCTAAGATTGATCTCTCTCTGTATGTTTTCTAAGATTGATCTCTCTCTATGTGTATTCTATGATTGATCTCTCTCTGTATGTATTCTATGATTGATCTCTCTCTGTATGTATTCTAAGATTGATCTCTCTCTGTATGTTTTCTAAGATTGATCTCTCTCTGTATGTTTTCTAAGATTGATCTCTCTCTGTATGTATTCTAAGATTGATCTCTCTCTGTATGTTTTCTAAGATTAATCTATCTCTGTATGTATTCTAAGATTGATTTCTCTCTGTATGCATTCTAAGATTGATCTCTCTCTGTATGTTTTCTAAGATTGATCTCTCTCTGTATGTATTCTAAGATTGATCTCCCTCTGTGTGTGTATTCTAAGATTGATCTCTCTCTGTGTGTATTCTAAGATTGATCTCTCTCTGTGTGTATTCTAAGATTGATCTCTCTCTGTGTGTATTCTAAGATTGATCTCTCTCTGTATGTATTCTAAGATTGATCTCTCTCTGTGTGTATTCTAAGATTGATCTCTCTCTGTATGTATTCTAAGATTGATCTCTCTCTGTGTGTATTCTAAGATTGATCTCTCTCTGTGTGTATTCTAAGATTGATCTCTCTCTGTGTGTATTCTAAGATTGATCTCTCTCTGTGTGTATTCTAAGATTGATCTCTCTCTGTATGTATTCTAAGATTGATCTCTCTCTGTATGTATTCTAAGATTGATCTCTCTCTGTATGTATTCTAAGATTGATCCCTCTCAGTATGTATTCTAAGATTGATCCCTCTCTGTATGTATTCTAAGATTGATCCCTCTCTGTATGTATTCTAAGATTGATCTCTCTCTGTATGTATTCTAAGATTGATCCCTCTCTGTATGTATTCTAAGATTGATCTCTCTCTGTATGTATTCTAAGATTGATCCCTCTCTGTATGTATTCTAAGATTGATCTCTCTCTGTATGTATTCTAACATTGATCCCTCTCTGTATGTATTCTAAGATTGATCTCTCTCTGTATGTATTCTAAGATTGATCTCTCTCTGTATGTATTCTAAGATTGATCCCTCTCTGTATGTATTCTAAGATTGATCTCTCTCTGTATGTATTCTAAGATTGATCTCTCTCTGTATGTATTCTAACATTGATCCCTCTCTGTATGTATTCTAAGATTGATCTCTCTCTGTATGTATTCTAACATTGATCCCTCTCTGTATGTATTCTAAGATTGATCTCTCTCTCTGTATGTATTCTAAGATTGATCTCTCTCTGTATGTATTCTAACATTGATCCCTCTCTGTATGTATTCTAACATTGATCCCTCTCTGTATGTATTCTAAGATTGATCTCTCTCTGTATGTATTCTAACATTGATCTCTCTCTGTATGTATTCTAAGATTGATCTCTCTCTGTATGTATTCTAAGATTGATCCCTCTCTGTATGTATTCTAAGATTGATCCCTCTCTGTATGTATTCTAAGATTGATCTCTCTCTGTATATATTCTAAGATTGATCAATCTCTGTATGTATTCTAACATTGATCTCTCTGTGTATGTATTCTAACATTAATCTCTCTGTATGTATTCTAAGATTGATCTCTCTGTATGTATTCTAACATAGATCTCTCTGTATGTATTCTAAGATTGATCCCTCTCTGTATGTATTCTAAGATTAATCTCTCTCTGTATGTATTCTAACATTGATCTCTCTCTGTATGTATTCTAAGATTGATCTCTCTCTGTATGTATTCTAAGATTGATCTCTCTGTGGGTATTCTAAGATTAATATCTCTCTGTATGTATTCTAAGATTGATCTCTCTGTGGGTATTCTAAGATTAATCTCTCTCTGTATGTATTCTAAGATTGATCTCTCTCTGTATGTATTCTAACATTGATCTCTCTCTGTATATATTCTAAGATTGATCTCTCTCTGTATGTATTCTAAAATTGATCTCTCCCTGTGTGTATTCTATGATTGATCTCTCTCTGTATGTATTCTAACATTGATCTCCCTCTGTGTGTGTATTCTAAGATTGATCTCTCTTTGTATGTATTCTAACATTGATCTCTCTCTCTGTGTATTCTAAGATTGATCCCTCTCTGTATGTATTCTAAGATTGATCCCTCTCTGTATGTATTCTAAGATTGATCTCTCTCTGTATGTATTCTAAGATTGATCTCTCTTTCTGTCTATTCTAAGATTGATCTCTCTGTATGTATTTAAAGATTGATCTCTCTCTGTGTGTATTCTAAGATTGATCTCTCTCTGTATGTATTCTAAGATTGATCTCTCTCTGTATGTATTCTAAGATTGATCTCTCTCTGTATGTATTCTAAGATTGATCCCTCTCTGTATGTATTCTAAGATTGATCTCTCTCTGTATGTATTCTAAGATTGATCTCTCTCTGTATGTGTTCTAAGATTAATCTCTCTCTGTATATATTCTAAGATTGACCTCTCTGTATGTATTCTAAGATTGATCTCTCTCTGTATGTATTCTAAGATTGATCCCTCTCTGTATGTATTCTAAGATTAATCTCTCTCTGTATATATTCTAAGATTGACCTCTCTGTATGTATTCTAAGATTGATCTCTCTCTGTATGTATTCTAAGATTGATCTCTCTCTCTGTATGTATTCTAAGATTGATCTCTCTCTGTATGTATTCTAAGATTGATCTCTCACTCCCACAAACCTAACTCGCCCATCCTCCATTTCTCAGTTTTTTATCAAGTCCTGATTTCTGTTCCTGTACATCGGCCACTATTGGCAAAGTGAAATTCAGTTTAACTCCCCAACCTTTCCTCTAATAGTAACAGTTGTCCAATCGAAAAATTGCTGCTGATCTCCTATACTTCATTACTGATGTCTTATACTTCATTACTGCTCTTCTATACTCCATTACTGATCTCTTATACCTCGTTACTGCTCTTCAATACTCTGTTATGGGTAACCACTAACATATATGACCCATGCTATATCTCTCATTCTATAATTCTATTATCTTTCTAAGCTATATACTATTACATTCTATGATTCTATTATCTTCCTAGTCTATATCTCTCATTCTATAATTCTATTATCTTTCTAGTCTATATACTATTACATTCTATATTCTATTATCTTTCTAATCTATATACTATTACATTCTATAATTCTATTATCTTTCTAGTCTATATCTCTCATTCTATAATTCTATTATCTTTCTAGTCTACATACTATTACATTCTATGATTCTATTATCTTTCTAGTCTACATACTATTACATTCTATGATTCTATTATCTTTCTAGTCTACATACTATTACATTCTATGATTCTATTATCTTTCTAGTCTACATACTATTACATTCTATGATTCTATTATCTTTCTAGTCTACATACTATTACATTCTATGATTCTATTATCTTTCTAGTCTACATACTATTGTATATGATGTCTTGGATAAAGCTATAAAGGTGAGTTATAGACAATCATGAGGGATATGGTAAAGTAGTAAAGTACCCCGTCACGCCAAGTGGCATATAGGGAATAAGGTGTTAGTGACCATACATTTTACAGACCTTCAGCACATGATTTTTTGGGGTAATGTGGTCGGTATTACGCCCGTGCCGCTTTACTTTCCCAGAAAAAAATCCGGTACTCATTAAAGGCTGGGTGAACCGGAAGCCGTCGGTTGGGATCGAAACCTACCTCTTGCCCTTTGTAGTCCAGTTTACTAACCACTGAGCTATCGCGGCTCCCATGAAGGATATGGCCGATGTTATAAATGTCATTCACTAACTTCATTATGATCTTTTGTTTGATGGCATCTGCTACTATCTCTTCAAGTATTGATGGTCAATGTTTGAATCAAGTCTTTCAGTTGTTGAAGATACTAGACATCAAGTCATTGCCCAACATTGTGAGCGTGTTTGATATAATGAGCCTCTTTGTACAAGTCAGCAATAGTCAAACATTCGCTGACCATTCTATGTCAGCAGCAAACAGCAACATTAGCTGACCATTCTATGTCAGCAGCAAACAGCAACATTAGCTGACCATTCTATGTCAGCAGCAAACAGCAACATCTTCACTATTATCTGCCAATGATATGTTAGTTATTCTTCACAGAATCATTTTTGTTATCTTTATCATTTCTTCACATTCATTTTTATGAAACATTATTATCAAACATTTTTATTCAAATGAGATTAATAAATTTGCAGACATTCAATTATGATCATTGTAAACTTTTACAAACATTTTTTTCTGTGAGTTTGTCAGATTTTTTTAAACACAATGTCTATTGCACATTTTTCTTTGTAACCAATTTGTTAATTCTTGTTTATAATAAATAATTTTTTTATAATTCTTATTTGTAAAGAATTTGTTAATAATTCTTGTTATAATAATTCTTGTTTATAATGAATTTGTTAATAATTATTGTTTATAATGAATTTGTTAATAATTCTTGTTTATAATGAACTTGTTAATAATTCTTGTTTGTAGAGAATTTGTTAATAATTCTTGTTTATAATTAATCTTTTAATAATTCTTGTTTTTAATTAATGTGTTAATATTTCTTCTTTCCTATATTGAGCACATGAACTAAAATTCTTTTTTTTAATGTTTGTTTCCGATTCATCATTGAATAACATTTGTATTGTAGTTGTTTTCATGAAGCATTTTCTCATCATATCAACATTGATAATCTCATTCCATGACTTGAGTGTTGCTAGCTAAATGTGAACAACTTGAGTGTTGCTAGCTCAATGTGAACAACTTGAGTGTTGCTAGCTCAATGTGAACAACTTGAGTGTTGCTAGCTCAATGTGAACAACTTGAGTGTTGCTAGCTCAATGTGAACAACTTGAGTGTTGCTAGCTCAATGTGAACAACTTGAGTGTTGCTAGCTCAATGTGAACAACTTGAGTGTTGCTAGCTCAATGTGAACAACTTGAGTGTTGCTAGCTCAATGTGAACAACTTGAGTGTTGCTAGCTCAATGTGAACAACTTGAGTGTTGCTAGCTCAATGTGAACAACTTGAGTGTTGCTAGCTCAATGTGAACAACTTGAGTGTTGCTAGCTCAATGTGAACCTCCACAAATAGGAGAGTTTCACAGGAAGTTGCTGATACACTTATACATAAACTGACAATGATGTCAGCAAAGAATTGATTGAACCTCAATTAAATGCTTTCTTTACATCCTTATCCTGGCCTGCATGAGCAGCACTGATGCATCCAGTCAATAAATGCTACAGGAACTGCATTCCTTTTATCTTCTGTTTTTTTTATTGCCAATTCTAACTAGGGTCCAACTAACAAACTTTGCTGACAAAATGATATTTGTTCACGTCAGGATTGGTGGGCTGGGGGGGGGGGGGGGGGGTGTTGACTTCCATTGTTGGGTGTGGTGATGTCCATCAACTGGATTCTGTTGTTGGATGTTGTTTATCAGAGCTGTACAACAATATTACAGGACTGGTTTTCTTTGAAAAAAATTATAGACTGTCAATGTGGTAGTAAGATAGTGCCAGTGATGAGACTATTGTTGTATATGTGATAAGACAGTACCAGTGATTGCACCATTGTTGTATATGTGATAAGACAGTGCCAGTAATGACACCATTCTTGTATATGTGATAAGACAGTGCCAGTAATGACACCATTCTTGTATATGTGATAAGACAGTGCCAGTAATGACACAATTCTTGTATATGTGATAAGACAGTGCCAGTGATGAGACTATTGTTGTATATATGATAAGACAGTACCAGTGATTGCACCATTGTTGTATATGTGATAAGACAGTGCCAGTAATGACACCATTCTTGTATATGTGATAAGACAGTGCCAGTAATGACACAATTCTTGTATATGTGATAAGACAGTGCCAGTAATGACACCATTCTTGTATATGTGATAAGACAGTGCCAGTAATGACACTATTCTTGTATATGTGATAAGACAGTGCCAGTCATGACACCATTGTTGTATATGTGATAAGACAGTGCCAGTGATTACACCATTGTTGTATATGTGATAAGACAGTGCCAGTGATGACACCATTGTTGCATATGTGATAAGACAGTGCCAGTGATGACACCATTGTTGCATATGTGATAAGATAGTGCCAGTGATTGCACCATTGTTGTATTTTGGTATAAGATAGTGCCAGTGATTACACCATTGTTGTATATGTGATAAGATAGTGCCAGTGATGACACCATTGTTGTATATGTGATAAGACAGTGCCAGTGATAACACCATTGTTGTATATGTGATAAGATAGTGCCAGTGATTGCACCATTCTTGTATATGTGATAAGATAGTGCCAGTGATGACACCATTGTTGTATATTTGATAAGATAGTGCCAGTGATTGCACCATTGTTGTATATGTGATAAGACAGTGCCAGTGATGACACCATTGTTGTATATGTGATAAGATAGTGCCAGTGATGACAACATTGTTGTATATGTGATAAGATAGTGCCAGTGATTGCATCATTCTTGTATATGTGATAAGACAGTGCCAGTGATGACACCATTGTTGTATATGTGATAAGACAGTGCCAGTGTTTGCACCATTGTTATATATGTGATAAGACAGTGCCAGTAATGGCACCATTGTTGTATATGTGATAAGACAGTGCCAGTGATGACACCATTGTTGTATATGTGATAAGACAGTGCCAGTGATTACACCATTGTTGTTTATGTGATAAGACAGTGCCAGTAGTTGCACCATTGTTGTATATGTGATAAGACAGTGCCAGTGATGACACCATTGTTGTTTATGTGATAAGACAGTGCCAGTGATTGCACCATTGTTGTATATGTGATAAGACAGTGCTAATGATGACACCATTGTTGTATATGTGATAAGACAGTGCTAATGATGACACCATTGTTGTATATGTGATAAGACAGTGCTAATGATGACACCATTGTTATATATGTGATAACAACAAAACAAGAAAAAATAACAAGAAAAGAGTTTTTAAATGTTATGTAGAGCCAGTCTTAACATATGGATGTCAATCATGGACAATAGGACAGCAGACAAGGAAATCACTGGAGTCTGTAAAAATGTGGTTTTACAGAAGAATGTTGAGAATACCATGGACAGCTAAGAAGAGTAATGGAAACGTTCTGAAAGAGGCCAAAGCAAAAAGAGAGCTAATTTCCAATATTAGGAAGAAACAATCATCATTTTTTTGGCCATGTAATGAGAAGAGAACAACTGGAATATATTGTAACAACTGGAAAAATTGAGGGACGAAGAGATAGAGGGAAGCAAAGAGAAAAGATACCAGACAGCTTAAGAGAATGGCCTGGCAGAAGGTCAAGAATAGAAATGATAAATAACTGTCTAGATCGAAAGTTGTGGAGAGACATGATCACCTATGCCCGCAGGCCCAGTATTTAATGATGATGATATGTGATAAGACAGTGCCAGTGATAATACCATTGTTGTATATGTGAATTGTGGAAGCCTGAATGTGAAAGCACATTTTCATCAAATTTTACAAATCAGTGTAATTATTCCGTAACGTACATGCTTTGATTTCTGCTCTCATCTTGGAAAAATTTGTTCTGAAACTTTCAAAGTGCTGCATGGAGGGCCTGACTGAGTTGTTGATCTAAGACTTTTGAGTGGTAGCCTTGATAGGGCCTGACTGAGTTGTTGAAGACTTTTGAGTGGTAGCCTTGATAGGGCCTGACTGAGTTGTTGAAGACTTTTGAGTGGTAGCCTTGATAGGGCCTGACTGAGTTGTTGAAGACTTTTGAGTGGTAGCTTTGATAGGGCCTGACTGAGTTGTTGAAGACTTTTGAGTGGTAGCTTTGATAGGGCCTGACTGAGTTGTTGAAGACTTTGAGTGGTAGCTTTGATAGGGCCTGACTGAGGTGTTGAAGACTTTTGAGTGGTAGCTTTGATAGGGCCTGACTGAGTTGTTGAAGACTTTTGAGTGGTAGCCTTGATAGGGCCTGACTGAGTTGTTGAAGACTTTTGAGTGGTAGCTTTGATAGGGCCTGACTGAGGTGTTGAAGACTTTTGAGTGTAGCCTTGATAGGGCCTGACTGAGTTGTTGAAGACTTTTGAGTGGTAGCTTTGATAGGGCCTGACTGAGTTGTTGAAGACTTTTGTGTGGTAGCCTTGATAGGGCCTGACTGAGTTGTTGAAGGCTTTTGTGTGGTAGCCTTGATAGGGCCTGACTGAGGTGTTGAAGACTTTTGAGTGGTAGCTTTGATAGGGCCTGACTGAGGTGTTGAAGACTTTTGAGTGGTAGCCTTGATAGGGCCTGACTGAGTTGTTGAAGACTTTTGAGTGGTAGCCTTGATAGGGCCTGACTGAGTTGTTGATCTAAGACTTTTGAGTGGTAGCCTTGATAGGGCCTGACTGAGTTGTTGAAGACTTTTGAGTGGTAGCCTTGATAGGGCCTGACTGAGTTGTTGAAGACTTTTGAGTGGTAGCCTTGATAGGGCCTGACTGAGTTGTTGAAGACTTTTGAGTGGTAGCCTTGATAGGGCCTGACTGATGGTGTTGAAGACTTTTGAGTGGTAGCTTTGATAGGGCCTGACTGAGGTGTTGAAGACTTTTGAGTGGTAGCCTTGATAGGGCCTGACTGAGGTGTTGAAGACTTTTGAGTGGTAGCCTTGATAGGGCCTGACTGAGGTATTGAACTAAGACTTTTGAGTGGTAGCCTTGATAGGGCCTGACTGAGTTGTTGATCTAAGACTTTTGAGTGGTAGCCTTGATAGGGCCTGAGTGAGTTGTTGAAGACTTTTGTGTGGTAGCCTTGATAGGGCCTGACTGAGGTGTTGAAGACTTTTGAGTGGTAGCCTTGATAGGGCCTGACTGAGGTGTTGAAGACTTTTGAGTGGTAGCCTTGATAGGGCCTGACTGAGGTATTGAACTAAGACTTTTGAGTGGTAGCCTTGATAGGGCCTGACTGAGTTGTTGATCTAAGACTTTTGAGTGGTAGCCTTGATAGGGCCTGAGTGAGTTGTTGAAGACTTTTGTGTGGTAGCCTTGATAGGGCCTGACTGAGGTGTTGAAGACTTTTGAGTGGTAGCCTTGATAGGGCCTGACTGAGTTGTTGAAGACTTTTGAGTGGTAGCCTTGATAGGGCCTGACTGAGTTGTTGAAGATTTTTGTGTGGTAGCCTTGATAGGGCCTGACTGAGGTGTTGAAGACTTTTGTGTGGTAGCCTTGATAGGGCCTGACTGAGTTGTTGAAGACTTTTGAGTGGTAGCCTTGATAGGGCCTGACTGAGTTGTTGAAGACTTTTGTGTGGTAGCCTTGATAGGGCCTGACTGAGTTGTTGAAGACTTTTGAGTGGTAGCCTTGAAAGGGCCTGACTTAGCTGTGGCATTATGTACATGATGATCTTACAGAAGAATACTTTAGACATAATAGTGCTTGTTAGAAGTTTGAATTATGGTTTGCTGTTTGATGTCATTTGTTGATAACTGTATGGGTCATGGTTAGCTGTTTGATGTCATTTGTTGATAACTGTATGGGTCATGATTAGCTGTTTGATGTCATTTGTTGATAACTGTATGGGTCATGGTTAGCTGTTTGATGTCATTTGTTGATAACTGTATGGGTCATGGTTAGCTGTTTAATACCATGTGTTGCTGTGTGGGTCATGGTTAGTTGTTTAATACCATGTGTTGCTGTGTGGGTCATGGTTAGTTGTTTAATACCATGTGTTGATAACTGTGTGGGTCATGGTTAGTTGTTTAATACCATGTGTTGCTGTGTGGGTCATGGTTAGTTGTTTCTGTAAACTTCTGTTTATGTTTCAATTTTAAAAATGGGTTCACTCTAGCAAACTGGTAACTGCCACTTCCCTTTTGTTTTTGTTTGTTCACTCACTTAATTCTTTGTGCACTCATCCATTTCTTGTGTGTGCACTCATTCAATTCTTGTGTGTGCACTCATTCAGTTTTTGTGTGCACTCATTCAGTTCTTGTGTGTGCACTCATTCAGTTGTTGTGTGCACTCATTCAGTTCCCTTGTGTGCATTCATTCAGTTCTTGTGTGTGCACTCATTCAGTTCTTGTGTGTGCACTCATTCAGTTCTTGTGTGCACTCATTCAATTCATGTGTGTGCAGTAAGGGAGAACTAAACTAAAGAGATTCAACGTTTTCGACCATTCACCTCCATTTTTCGAACTTTCGATAATTCGTTTGAACTCAGGAACAAAAACTGAGGTTTATTGGTTTTTTTAGTTGATGCTTGCAAATTAGGCATATAGTAGACCCATAAGGTGAACACATAAAGTCAACACATAAAGTCAACACATAAAGTCGAGGCATAAAGTGGACACAAAGTCGAGGCATAAAGTGGACATATAAAGTCGTGGCATAAAGTGGACACAAATTCGAGGCATAAAGTGGACATATAAAGTCGTGACATAAAGTGGACACAAAGTTGAGGCATAAAGTGGACACATAAAGTCGAGGCATAAAGTAGACATATAAAGTGAACACGTAAAGTCAAGGCAAAAGTGGACACATAAAGTTGAATCACTGTAAATTCTGAATTTTGTGAACATTTAAAACCATGTCAGCGTGACCTGTCCTGTTTGACTGCTTTTGTAAAATGATGTTTTAGTTGATCAACAACATGATGTTCTTGTAACAACAGGCTGTTCTTGTAACAACAGGATGTTCTTGTAACAACAGGCTGTTCTTGTAATGACAGGATGTTCTTGTAACAACAGGATGTTCTTGTAATGACAGGCTGTTCTTGTAATGACAGGCTGTTCTTGTAATGACAGGATGTTCTTGTAACAACAGGCTGTTCTTGTAACGACAGGATGTTCTTGTAATGACAGGATGTTCTTGTAACAACAGGATGTTCTTGTAACAACAGGATGTTCTTGTAACAACAGGATGTTCTTGTAACGACAGGATGTTCTTGTAACAACAGGATGTTCTTGTAACAACAGGATGTTCTTGTAACAACAGGCTGTTCTTGTAACGACAGGATGTTCTTGTAACAACAGGCTGTTCTTGTAACAACAGGATGTTCTTGTAACAACAGGCTGTTCTTGTAACTACAGGCTGTTCTTGTAATGACATGCTGTTCTTGTAACAACAGGCTGTTCTTGTAATGACAGGATGTTCTTGTAACAACAGGCTGTTCTTGTAATGACAGGATGTTCTTGTAACAACAGACTGTTCTTGTAACAACAGGCTGTTCTTGTAACAACAGGCTGTTCTTGTAACAACAGGCTGTTCTTGTAACAACAGGATGTTCTTGTAACAACAGGCTGTTCTTGTAACAACAGGCTATTATTGTAATGACAGGATGTATTTGTAATGACAGGATGTTCTTGTAACAACATGCTGTTCTTGTGACAACATGAAGTTCTTGTAACAGCAGGCTGTTCTTGTAATGACATGATGCTCTTGTAATGACATGCTGTTCTTGTAACAACAGGCTGTTCTTGTAATGACATGCTTTTCTTGTAACAACAGGCTGTTCTTGTAATGACATGCTTTTCTTGTAACAACAGGTTGTTCTTGTAATGACATGATGCTCTTGTAATGACATGCTGTTCTTGTAACAACAGGCTGTTCTTGTAATGACAGGATGTTCTTGTAACAACAGGATGTTCTTGTAATGACAGGATGTTCTTGTAACGACAGGATGTTCTTGTAACAACAGGCTGTTCTTGTAACAACAGGCTGTTCTTGTAACAACAGGTTGTTCTTGTAACGACAGGCTTTTCTTGTAACAACAGGTTGTTCTTGTAATGACATGATGTTCTTGTAACAACAGGCTGTTCTTGTAATGACATGATGTTCTTGTAACAACAGGCTGTTCTTGTAATGATATGATGTTCTTGTAACAACAGGCTGTTCTTGTAATGACATGATGTTCTTGTAACAACAGGCTGTTCTTGTAATGACATGATGTTCTTGTAACAACAGGCTGTTCTTGTAATGACATGCTGTTCTTGTAGCGATATGCTGTTCTTGTAGCAACATGTCATTCTTGTAGCAACATGCTGTTCTTGTAGCAACATGCTGTTCATGTAGCAACATGATGTTCTTGTAGCAACATGCTGTTCTTGTAACAACATGCTGTTCATGTAGCAACATGCTGTTCTTTTAGCAACATACTGTTCTTGTAGCAACATGCTGTTCTTGTAATAACATGCTGTTCTTGTAGCGACATGCTGTTCTTGTAGCGACATGATGTTCTTGTAGCGACATGATGTTCTTGTAATGACATGCTGTTCTTGTAGCAATATGCTGTTCTTGTAGCGACATGCTGTTCTTGTAGCGACATGCTATTCTTGTAGCAACATGATGTTCTTGTAGCAACATGTCATTCTTGTAACAACATGCTGTTCTTGTAGCGACATGATGTTCTTGTAGCGACATGATGTTCTTGTAGCGACATGCTGTTCTTGTAGCGACATGATGTTCTTGTAGCGACATGATGTTCTTGTAGTGACATGCTGTTCTTGTAGCGACATGATGTTCTTGTAGCGACATGATGTTCTTGTTGCGACATGCTGTTCTTGTAGCAACATGATGTTCTTGTAACAACATGCTGTTCTTGTAGCGACATGATGTTCTTGTAACGACATGATGTTCTTGTAGTGACATGCTGTTCTTGCAGTCATTAGTAGTAGGGCTGTCTGTTCTAACAATTGTTCAGCTGTGTAAAGTGGTGATCTAGTCCATTGTTCAGCTGTGTAAAGTGGTGATCTAGTCCATTGTTCAGCTGTGTAAAGTGGTGATCTAGTCCATGTTCAGCTGTGTAAAGTGGTGATCTAGTCCATTGTTCAGCTGTGTAAAGTGGTGATCTAGTCCATTGTTCAGCTGTGTAAAGTGGTGATCTAGTCCATTGTTCAGCTGTGTAAAGTGGTGATCTAGTCCATTGTTCAGCTGTGTAAAGTGGTGATCTAGTCCATTGTTCAGCTGTGTAAAGTGGTGATCTAGTCCATTGTTCAGCTGTGTAAAGTGGTGATCTAGTCCATTGTTCAGCTGTGTAAAGTGGTGATCTAGTCCATTGTTCAACTGTGTAAAGTTGTGATCTAGTCCATTGTTCAACTTTGTAAAGTTGTGATCTAGTCCATTGTTCAACTGTGTAAAGTTGTGTTCTATTCCATTGTTCAACAGTGTAAAGTTGTGATCTAGTCCATTGTTCAACTGTGTAAAGTGGTGATCTAGTCCATTGTTCAACTGTGTAAAGTGGTGATCTAGTCCATTGTTGAACAGTGTAAAGTGGTGATCTAGTCCATTGTTCAACTGTGTAAAGTGGTGATCTAGTCCATTGTTCAGCTGTGTAAAGTTGTGATCTAGTCCAATCTTCAACTGTGTAAATTTGTGATCTAGTCCATTGTCCAACAGTGTAAAGTTGTGATCTATTCCAATCTTCAACAGTGTAAAGTTGTGATCTAGTCCATTGTCCAACAGTGTAAAGTTGTGATCTAGTCCATTGTCCAACAGTGTAAAGTTGTGATCTAGTCCATTGTTCAACTGTGTAAAGTTGTGATCTAGTCCAATCTTCAACAGTGTAAAGTTGTGATCTAGTCCAATCTTCAACTGCATAAAGTGGTGATCTAGTCCATTGTTCAACTGCGTAAAGTGGTGATCTAGTCCAATCTTCAACAGTGTAAAGTGGTGATCTAGTCCAATCTTCAACAGTGTAAAGTGGTGATCTATAGACCAATCTTCAACAGTGTAAAGTGGTGATCTATAGACCAATCTTCAACAGTGTAAAGTGGTGATCTATAGACCAATCTTCAACAGTGTAAAGTGGTGATCTAGTCCAATCTTCAACAGTGTAAAGTTGTGATCTAGTCCAAACTTCAACTGCATAAAGTGGTGATCTAGTCTAATCTTCAACAGTGTAAAGTGGTGATCTAGTCCAATCTTCAACAGTGTAAAGTGGTGATCTAGTCCAATCTTCAACAGTGTAAAGTGGTGATCTAGTCCAAGCTTCAATAGTGTAAAGCGGTGATCTAGTTCAATCTTTAACAGTGTAAAGTTGTGATCTAGTCCAATCTTCAACTGTATAAAGTGGTGATCTAGTCCATTGTTCAACTGTGTAAAGTGGTGATCTAGTCCATTGTTGAACTGTGTAAAGTGGTGATCTAGTCCATTGTTGAACTGCGTAAAGTAGTGATCTAGTCCAATCTTCAACAGTGTAAAGTGGTGGTCTTGTCCATTGTTCAACTGTGTAAAGTGGTGATCTGTCCATTGTTCAACTGTGTAAGTGGTGATCTAGTCCATTGTTCAACTGTGTAAAGTGGTGAAAAGGAAGCCCTACAACAACCTTATATCTCAACACTGGTCTGTCCTTTGATCTCTTTCCATCCATAAGTTCTCATACAATATTTGTTTGAGAATACAATTGTTTACCATTCTTCTGACATGAACCAGCCCCCTTTCCTCTGACTCCTAAGTGTTGCCATGATGGATGAGAGTTTGGCTCGTTGTAAGACATTAGAGTTGATTACTTTCTCCTGCCATGATGGATGAGAGTTTGGCTCGTTGTAAGACATTAGAGTTGATTACTTTCTCCTGCCATGATGGATGAGAGTTTGGCTCGTTGTAAGACATTAGAGTTGATTACTTTCTCCTGCCATGATGGATGAGAGTTTGGCTCGTTGTAAGACATTAGAGTTGATTACTTTCTCCTGCCATTTGATGTTTAAAATCTCTTGCTTGAAGGCAACGCACATGAAAGCTGTTGAACCTTTCCCCCTGGGATGATCCACATAAATGGGTGTCTTCGGGACATTCAACAGCTCAGCTCCAGGGTTTGAAGAAGAATTGTAGTAATTGTTTCTCGTTGGGATTGCATCCAGATGTTATTGAAATTATTTCATATTTGACACAAATGTCCATGAACATTGCATTGTCAGATTGCTGAATTAGCTGTTCTTCTGTGTGACTGTCACAGTGTCTCAATAAATGGATGACTCAATAAATGAATGACTCAATTAATGAATGACTAAATGAATGACTAAGTGAATGGCTCAATAGATGAATGGCTCATGCTTGAAGTGATCTACTTCTTGATCTATACAGCTCCAAAGATATACTAAGTGATCTACTCTTGATCTATACAGCTCCCAAGATATACTAAGCTGATCTACTTCTTGATCTATACAGCTCCCAAGATATACTAAATGATCTACTTCTTGATCTATACAGCTCACAAGATATACTAAGTGATCTACTTCTTGATCTATACAGCTTCCAAGATATACTAAGTGATCTACTTCTTGATCTATACAGCTTCCAAGATATACTAAGTGATCTACATCTTGATCTATACAGCTTCCATAATATACTAAGTGATCTACTTCTTGATCTATACAGCTTCCAAGATATACTAAGTGATCTACTTCTTGATCTATACAGCTTCCAAGATATACTAAGTGATCTACTTCTTGATCTATACAGCTTCCATAATATACTAAGTGATCTACTTCTTGATCTATACAGCTTCCAAGATATACTAAGTGATCTACTTCTTGATCTATACAGCTCCCAAGATATACTAAGTGATCTACTTCTTGATCTATACATATATGGCCCTTTTCGTCTTGTCAGACGGTCTAGTGGAGGCTATTGCGTATTTTTTGAGGTATTGTTTTTGCCGAACAGCTTCTCTCGTGGCTAATTCTACAATGTTTGACAAACACACGCGGTCACATAATGAACAGGTCAGGCTCGCTGGTCCACAGGGTTTACCATCCTTTTTCATGAGTCTCTTCTCTTCTAAGTCCTGTCTTAGAACAGTCTCAAATGTTGTTATACCGTTCCTTATACGTGCTCTCCATGATGTGCGATCTCTTGCCAGATGTTGCCAGTCGTTTTCACAGATGGCGAAGTCTTTCAGAGATGATTTGCAGATATCTCTATATCGTAGTTTAGGTCTGCCGATTTGTCGTTTTCCGTGTTTTAGCTCACCATATAGTATTTGCCTAGGAATGCGTTTTTCTTCCATCCGTTGGACATGCCCCAGCCATCTTAGCCTTCGACTTCTGAGCATCGACATGATTGTTAGGGTCTTAGCACGTTGCAGGACAGTTAAGTTGGTTATTTTTGTCCTGCCATTTGATGTGCATTATTTTGCGGAGACATCGCATGTGGAAGACATTTAGTCTTTTTCCTGGTTTGAGTATGTTGTCCAGGTTTCGGATCCATATAGTAGTGTGCTAAGCACACAAGTTTGATATATTAAGAGTTTAGTCTTTTGAGTTAGTTCGTGTTGTTCCATGCCTTTTTGTGAGTTTGCCGAAGGTCGTAGCTGCCTTACAATTCGACAGTTTATTTCTTCATCAAGAGAGATGGTTTGCGTAACTGTGGATCCAAGATATGTAAATTTCTGTACTGATTCTAGTGGGCAGTCTTTTAGAGTAATAGATATAGGTTTTGAAGTCACCTTGATTTAGTATTACTGTCTTCTGAACATTAATTGACAGTGAAAAAAGGTCGCATGCTTTATCCAGGTTGTTGATCAGCGACTGTAGGGTGGCCTCACTATGAGCGACTAGGGCTGCATCGTCAGCAAATAAAAATTCTTTAAGTAGGGCAACATTTGTTTTGGTTTTTGCTCTTAGTCGTGCTAGGTTGAACAGTGAGCCATCTGGTCTAGTGCGAATGTAAATATCTCCTGAGCTGTTTTCGAAGGTGTAATTTAGGAGGGCAGCAAAAATATACCAAAAAGGGTGGGGGCGAGGACACATCCCTGTTTCACTCCTTTGTTGACTTTGAAATTCTCTGATGGACTCCCATCAAAATGGACTTTGCCATTCATGTCTTCATGGAAGGAAATTATCAGCCTAAGTAATTTAGGAGGGCAGCCTATGCCTTCTAACACCTTGTAGAGACCATCTCTGTTTACTGTGTCGAATGCCTTTGTGAGATCCACAAAGGCAATATAGAGATCTATACAGCTCCCAAGATATACTAAGTGGTCTACTTCTTGATCTATACAGCTCCCAAGATATACTAAGTGATCTACTTCTTGATCTATACAGCTCCCAAGATATACTAAATGATTTACTTCTTCTAGTGCGTTCCCTTCCGTGTTTATTTTTTATGGACATATTTGATTTTTCATGACTTTTGTCTATTCTTGGTTGATCTCAA
>JAVIAB010000046.1:65604374-65692562 GCA_032433765.1 Megaustenia siamemsis
TCTAGCTACAACTACCTGGGACATACTATATCCAGTGATGGAAAATGTACAACTGAAATAAACAAAAGAATAGGTATGGCAAAATGTAATATTAATGTCATGAAAAATATACTAACATCAAAACAAATAACACCAGGACTAAAATTAAGAATAGCAAATTATAACATCTTCTCAATATTCCTGTATGGTGCAGAAACATGGACATTAGACAAGAAAACAGGACACGAAATTGAAGCCTTTGAAATGTGGATTTATAGAAGAATATGTAGAATTGGATGGAAAGAAAAGAAAACAAACGATGAAGTCTTAAAACAACTAAAAATGAAAAGAGAACTACTAAACACAATTCAAAGAAGACAAATGCGATTTTGGGGCCATGTTAACAGACACAACAGCGTACTAAAAGTTATCTTGGAAAAGAAATACAAGGTAAAAGAGGCAGAGGTACACCAAGACTAACATGGACGAGTAACATCAAAAGATGGACAAGTCAACCTATGACAATCTGCACCATCAAAGCAAGAGCCAAAGTGGAATGGCGCTCCATGGTAGCCAAACTTCGATGCGGAGACGGTACTCAATGATGATGATAATTTACTCTATATAGATAGTGGGGTAAATATAGATAGTGGAGTAAATATAGATAGTGGGGTAAATATAGATAGTGGAGTAAATATAGATAGTGGGGTAAATATAGATAGTGGAGTAAATATAGATAGTGGGGTAAATATAGATAGTGGAGTAAATATAGATAGTGGGGTAAATATAGACAGTGGGGTAAATATAGATAGTGGAGTAAATATAGATAGTGGGGTAAATATAGATAGTGGAATAAATGAAGATACTGGAATAAATATAGATAGTGGAGTAAATATAGATAGTGGAGTAAATATAGATAGTGGAATAAATGAAGATACTGGAATAAATATAGATAGTGGAGTAAATATAGATAGTGGAGTAAATATAGATAGTGGGGTAAATATAGATAGTGGAGTAAATATAGATAGTGGGGTAAATATAGATAGTGGAGTAAATATAGATAGTGGAGTAAATATAGATAGTGGGGTAAATATAGATAGTGGAATAAATATAGATAGTGGAGTAAATATAGATAGTGGGGTAAATATAGATAGTGGGGTAAATATAGATAGTGGGGTAAATATAGATAGTGGGGTAAATATAGATAGTGGGGTAAATATAGATAGTGGGGTAAATATAGATAGTGGGGTAAATATAGATAGTGGGGTAAATATAGATAGTGGAGTAAATATAGATAGTGGGGTAAATATAGATAGTGGAGTAAATATAGATAGTGGGGTAAATATAGATAGTGGAGTAAATATAGATAGTGGGGTAAATATAGATAGTGGAGTAAATATAGATAGTGGAGTAAATATAGATAGTGGAGTAAATATAGATAGTGGAGTAAATATAGATAGTGGAATAAATGAAGATACTGGAATAAATATAGATAGTGGAGTAAATATAGATAGTGGAGTAAATATAGATAGTGGGGTAAATATAGATAGTGGAGTAAATATAGATAGTGGGGTAAATATAGATAGTGGAGTAAATATAGATAGTGGAGTAAATATAGATAGTGGGGTAAATATAGATAGTGGAATAAATATAGATAGTGGAGTAAATATAGATAGTGGGGTAAATATAGATAGTGGGGTAAATATAGATAGTGGGGTAAATATAGATAGTGGGGTAAATATAGATAGTGGGGTAAATATAGATAGTGGAGTAAATATAGATAGTGGGGTAAATATAGATAGTGGAGTAAATATAGATAGTGGGGTAAATATAGATAGTGGAGTAAATATAGATAGTGGGGTAAATATAGATAGTGGAGTAAATATAGATAGTGGGGTAAATATAGATAGTGGAGTAAATATAGATAGTGGGGTAAATATAGATAGTGGAGTAAATATAGATAGTGGAGTAAATATAGATAGTGGGGTAAATATAGATAGTGGAATAAATATAGATAGTGGAGTAAATATAGATAGTGGGGTAAATATAGATAGTGGGGTAAATATAGATAGTGGGGTAAATATAGATAATGGAGTAAATATAGATAGTGGGGTAAATATAGATAGTGGGGTAAATATAGATAGTGGGGTAAATATAGATAGTGGAGTAAATATAGATAGTGGGGTAAATATAGACACTGGAATAAACATAGATAGTGGAGTAAACATAGATAGTGGAGTAAATATAGATAGTGGAGTAAATATAGATACTGGAAAAAATATATAGATAGTGGAGTAAATATAGATAGTGGAGTAAATATAGATAGTGGAAAAAATATAGATAGTGGAGTAAATATAGATAGTGGAGTAAATATAGATAGTGGAGTAAATATAGATAGTGGAACAAATATAGATAGTGGAAAAAATATAGATAGTGGAGTAAATATAGATAGTGAATAAATATAGATAGTGGAAAAAATAAATATAGATAGTGGAATAAATTTAGATAGTAGAATAAATGTAGATAGTGGAGTAAATATAGATAGTGGAATAAATATAGATAGTGGAGTAAATATAGATAGTGGAATAAATATATATAGTGGAATAAATTTAAAAATAGTGTTATAAATATAGATACTGGAAAAAATATAGATAGTAGAATAAATATAGATAGTGGAGTAAATATAGATAGTGGAATAAATATAGATAGTGGAGTAAATATAGATAGTGGAATATATAGATACTATAATAAATATAGATAGTGGATTAAATATAGATAGGGGAGTAAATATAGATAGTGGAGTAAATATAGATAGTGGAATAAATATAGATAGTGGAGTAAATATAGATAGTGGAATAAATATAGATAGTGGTGTAAATATAGATAGTGGAATAAATATAGATACTGGAATAAATATAGATAGTGGGGTAAATATAGATAGTGGAGTAAATATAGATAGTGGAGTAAATATAGGTAGTGGAGTAAATATAGATAGTGGAAAATATAGATACTGGAATAAATATAAATAGTGGAGTAAATATAGATAGTGGAGTAAATATAGATAGTGGAGTAAATATAGATAGTGGAAAAAATATAGATAGTGGAGTAAATATAGATAGTGGAGTAAATATAGATAGTGGAGTAAATATAGATAGTGGAGCAAATATAGATAGTGGAGAAAATATAGATAGTGGAGTAAATATAGATAGTGGAATAAATATAGATAGTGGAAAAAATAAATATAGATAGTGGAATAAATTTAGATAGTTGAATAAATGTAGATAGTGGAGTAAATATAGATAGTGGAATAAATATAGATAGTGGAGTAAATATAGATAGTGGAATAAATATAGATAGTGGAATAAATTTAAAAATAGTGGAATAAATGAAGATACTGGAATAAATATAGATAGTGGAGTAAATATAGATAGTGGAGTAAATATAGATAGTGGAATAAATATAGATAGTGGAGTAAATATAGATAGTGGAATATATAGATACTATAATAAATATAGATAGTGGAGTAAATATAGATAGTGGAGTAAATATAGATAGTGGAGTAAATATAGATAGTGGAATAAATATAGATAGTGGTGTAAATATAGATAGTGGAATAAATATAGATACTGGAATAAATATAGATTGTGGGGTAAATATAGATAGTGGAGTAAATATAGATAGTGGAGTAAATATAGGTAGTGGAGTAAATATAGATAGTGGAGTAAATATAGATAGTGGAAAATATAGATACTGGAATAAATATAAATAGTGGAGTAAATATAGATAGTGGAGTAATATAGATAGTGGAAAAAATATAGATAGTGGAGTAAATATAGATAGTGGAGTAAATATAGATAGTGGAGTAAATATAGATAGTGGAATAAATATAGATAGTGGAATAAATATAGATAGTGGAATAAATATAGATAGTGGAGTAAATAAAGATAGTGGAAAATATAGATACTGGAATAAATATAGATAGTGAGTAAATATAGATAGTGGAAAATATAGATAGTGGAATAAACATAGATAGTGGAGTAAATATAGATAGTGGAATAAATATAGATAGTGGAATAAATATAGATAGTGGAGTAAATATAGATAGTGAATAGATATAGATAGTGGAATAAATATAGATACTGGAATAAATTTAGAAAGTAGAATAAATATAGTTATGGAATAAATTTAGATTGTGGAATAAATATAGATACAGGAATAAATTTAGATAGTGGAATAAATATAGATAGTGGAGTAAATATAGATATTGGAGTAAATATAGATAGTGGAACAAATATATATAGTGGAGTAAATATAGATAGTGGAGTAAATATAGATAGTGGAATAAATATAGCTAGTGGAATAAATATAGATAGTGGAGTAAATATAGATAGTGGAAAAATATAGATACTGGAATAAATATAGATAGTGGAGTAAATATAGATAGTGGAAAATATAGATATTATAATAAATATAGATAGTGGAGTAAATATAGATAGTGGAGTACATGTAGATAGTGGAGTACATGTAGATGGTGGAGTACATGTAGATGGTGGAGTACATGTAGATAGTGGAGTACATGTAGATGGTGGAGTACATGTAGATGGCGGAGTACATGTAGATGGTTAAGTACATATAGATGGTGGAGTACATATAGATGGCGGAGTACATGTAGATGGCGGAGTACATGTAGATGGCGGAGTACATATAGATGGCGGAGTACATGTAGATGGTGGAGTACATTTAGATGGCGGAGTACATATAGATGGCGGGGTACATATAGATGGTGGAGTACATGTAGATGGTGGAGTACATATAGATGTTGGAGTACATGTAGATGGTGGAGTACATATAGATAGTGGAGTACATATAGATGGTGGAGTACATATAGATGGTGGAGTACATATAGATGGTGGAGTACAAGTAGATGGTGGAGTAAGCAAAGCTGCATATCAAAGTTTGGAAGTTGTGCCCGACAGCTCGCATTGGTGAGCTACACAAATCCTGACACTGCTCCACCTATTCAGGGTGCCCCCTTTCTTATCCCCTCCACCCCGAGAAATAAACAAATCAAGAGCGAGAGAAGGCAATCCTGGTACTGAGAAACGTCATGCTGGAGTCGGAGATACCACCGTTTGCTGATAAAGTCACACTTTGACTTGGAAGTACTCTTTGTGTGTGTGCGTTCGCGTGTGTGTGTGCGTGTGCGTGCGTGCGCGGCGTGCGAGCGTGTTTTTGTGTGTGTGTGTGACAGCTTTACAAAATGAAGCGGACTTGAGCATTGCCCGGCTTCAAGAGCTCCATGATGGTGACGCTCCGAGAGTGGCTTGGCTATTTGTTTTACCGTCAGTGAACTAGCCCTGTCAGGGCTGAAGGCACTTACTGGAGCTATTTTAGGACCTATCAAATGTTCATGAAACATGAATGTCAAGGTTGACATGACTCTTTGTTGTTTTGTCTGGTCTCATTCATACCAAGTGGTTCAGCCATTCATTTGTTGTTTTGTCTGGTCTCACTCATACCAAGTGGTTCAACCATTTCATTTGTTGTTTTGTCTGCTCTCATTCATATCAAGTGATTCAACCATTTCATTTGTTGTTTTGTCTGCTCTCATTCATACCAAGTGGTTCAACCATTTCATTTGTTGTTTTGTCTGCTCTCATTCATACCAAGTGGTTCAACCATTTCATTTGTTGTTTTGTCTGCTCTCATTCATACCAAGTAGTTCAACCATTTCATTTGTTGTTTTGTCTGGTCTCACTCATATCAAGTGGTTCAACCATTTCATTTGTTGTCTTGTCTGCTCTCATTCATACCAAGTGGTTCAACCATTTCATTTGTTGTTTCGTCTGCTCTCATTCATACCAAGTGGTTCAACCATTTCATTTGTTGTTTGTATATTTCAAACACGGTTTAATACCGATCTGCTCTCACCTTCACATTCCTTCCATCTTTGTTTTCTTTTTCTCAAGCTCTCATTTTACAGGTTGTGATCTTCTGTGTGTAGGGTGCGCGCGCACACACTCACACACACACACACACACACACACATACACACTTGAGCCTTGTAAAATTGAATTGATTTCGGCCGGAACGCTTTATGACGTAATGTTCAGATATATTTTATGCTAACGTTGTCGGACTTGTATTTTGCGTCAAAAAACTATTGTATTAGCGAACAATAGTGAGCCACATTTGTATTAGCGAACAATAGTGAGCCACATTTGTATTAAGAGCAATTTCCTGTGTCCAGCAGTCGATACGCCCTGGATACTGGCCACATATTTCTAAAAGTAGATGAACTTGGCCCCACCCACAGACAACACGACACTAACATGATCTCGTCTTGTTGGAAAGGGGACTGCCTCAACATCGGCTCTGAGTTGGCACACATCAAGTGCCCAGGCTGTCACCACACACAGACAACACGACACTAACATGATCTCGTCTTGTTGGACCGGGGCTACCTCAACACCAGGTCGGAGTTGGCACACATCAAGTGCCCAGGCTGTCACCACCCACAGACAACACGACACTAACATGATCTCGTTTTGCTGGACCGGGGACTGCCTCAACATCGATTCTGAGTTTGGCACACATCAAGTGCCCAGGCTGTCACCACCCACAGACAACACGACACTAACATGATCTCGTCTTGTTGGACCGGGGACTGCCTCAACATCGGCTCTGAGTTGGCACACATCAAGTGCCCAGGCTGTCACCACCCACAGACAACACGACACTAACATGATCTCGTCTGTTGGACCGGGGACTGCCTCAACATCGGCTCTGAGTTGGCACACATCAAGTGCCCAGGCTGTCACCACCACAGACAACACGACACTAACATGATCTCGTCTTGTTGGACCGGGGGCTACCTCAACACCAGATCTGAGTTTGGCACACATCAAGTGCCCAGGCTGTCACCACCCACAGACAACACGACACTAACATGATCTCGTCTTGTTGGACCGGGGACTGCTCAAACACTGGCTCTGAGTGGCACACATCAAGTGCCCAGGCTGTCACCACCCACAGACAACACGACACTAACATGATCTCGTCTTGTTGGACCGGGACATCCTCAACACCAGATCTGAGTTTGGCACACATCAAGTGCCCAGGCTGTCACCACCCACAGACAACACGACACTAACATGATCTCGTCTTGTTGGACCGGGGACTGCCTCAACACTGGCTCTGAGTTGGCACACATCAAGTGCCCAGGCTGTCACGACAACTGCACGGTAGTTGACGCAGATGCTTTTCTGACTGTGGGGAGACCATGAGACCATTGGCTCACTTGGCTGCAGGAATACAAGATTGGACAAGTCTGAACGTTGAAAGTCTGGAGGTCGGTGGAAGAAAATAGAAAGTGTTGATTTTGTTGTTGTGTCTCTAGTGATGTTGGAGAAGTGTTGATTTTGTTGTTGTGTCTCTAGTGATGTTGGAGAAGTGTTGATTTGTTGTTGTGTCTCTAGTGATGTTGGAGAAGTGTTGATTTTGTTGTTATGTCTCTAGTGATGTTGGAGAAGTGTTGATTTTATTGTTATGTCTCTAGTGATGTTGGAGAAGTGTTGAGTTTGTTATTGTGTCTCTAGTGATGTTGGAGAAGTGTTGATTTTGTTGTTATGTCTCTAGTGATGTGGAGAAGTGTTGATTTTGTTGTTATGTCTCTAGTGATGTTGGAGAAGTGTTGATTTTGTTGTTGTGTGTGTTGGAGAAGTGTTGATTTTGTTGTTGTGTCTCTAGTGATGTTGGAGAAGTGTTGATTTTGTCGTTATGTCTCTAGTGATGTTGGAGAAGTGTTGAGTTTGTCGTTATGTCTCTAGTGATGTTGGAGAAGTGTTGAGTTTGTCGTTATGTCTCTAGTGATGTTGGAGAAGTGTTGAGTTTGTCGTTATGTCTCTAGTGATGTTGGAGAAGTGTTGAGTTTGTCGTTATGTCTCTAGTGATGTTGGAGAAGTGTTGAGTTGTCGTTATGTCTCTAGTGATGTTGGAGAAGTGTTGAGTTTGTCTTATGTCTCTAGTGATGTTGGAGAAGTGTTGAGCCTCAGAGAAGGAACATCGCAGTCGATAAATCTGGTAGAAGGGAGGTTGGTACACCATCATGTGCCAGACACAGCTTTGTTTAACTTCTTGTGTGTACATGATGTTTAGAATCCCAAAAAGATGGGTTCTGCAAGTTCTCGAGAATTCTAAACAGATGGAAATGTCTGTTGGACTTTAGTAGGGAAGAAACACTAGAAGTGAGGTCTTCAGGTCAGAATGTGAGAAGATGATGGTAGTAACTAGAGGGAGGGGGACCCCTTTTTGCAGGGACAAGCGAGCTAACTCCAACCGCCGACCCCCTGTTGGCAGGGACAAGGGAGCTAACTCTCAGCGCCACCGCCGGCCCCCTGTTCGCAGGGACAAGCGAGCTAACTCTCAGCGCCACCGCCGGCCCCCTGTTGGCAGGGACAAGCGAGCTGACTCTCAGCACCGCCGGCCCCCTGTTGGCAAGGACAAGCGAGTTAACTCTCAGCACCGCCGGCCCCTGTTGGCAGGGACAAGCGAGCTAACTCTCAGCGCCACCGCCGGCTACCTGTTGGCAGGGACAAGCGAGCTAACTCTCAGCACCGCCGGCCCCCTGTTGGCAGGGACAAGCGATTAACTCTCAGCGCCACCGCCGGCCCCCTGTTAGCAGGGACAAGCGAGCTAAACTCTCAGCGCCACCGCCGGCCCCCTGTTAGCAGTGACAAGCGAGCTAACTCTCAGCACCGGCCGGCCCCCTGTTGGCAGGGACAAGCGAGCTAACTCTCAGCGCCGCCGGCCCCCTGTTGGCAGGGACAAGCGAGTTAACTCTCAGCGCCACCGCCGGCCCCCTGTTGGCAGGGACAAGCGAGCTAACTCTCAGCACCGCCGGCCCCCTGTTGGCAGGGACAAGCGAGCTAACTCTCAGCACCACCGCCGGCCCCTGTTGGTAGGGACAAGCGAGCTAACTCTCAGCGCCACCGCCGGCCCCCTGTTGGCAGGGACAAGCGAGCTAACTCTCAGCACCGCCGGCCCCTGTTGGCAGGGACAAGCGAGCTAACTCTCAGCACCGCCGGCCCCTGTTGGCAGGAACAAGCGAGCTAACTCTCAGCGCCACCGCCGGCCCCCTGTGGCAGGGACAAGCGAGCTAACTCTCAGCACCGCCGGCCCCTGTGGCAGGGACAAGCGAGCTAACTCTCAGCGCCGCCGGTCCCCTGTTGGCAGGGACAAGCGAGCTAACTCTCAGCACCACACCGGCCCCCTGTTGGTAGGGACAAGCGAGCTAACTCTCAGCGCCACCGCGGCCCCCTGTTGGCAGGGACAAGCGAGCTAACTCTCAGCACCGCCGGCCCCCTGTTGGCAGGGACAAGCGAGCTAACTCTCAGCACCGCCGGCCCCCTGTGGCAGGAACAAGCGAGCTAACTCTCAGCGCCACCACGGCCCCCTGTTGGCAGGGACAAGCGAGCTACTTTTCAGCACCGCCGGCCCCCTGTGGCAGGGACAAGCGAGCTAACTTCAGCGCCGCCGGTCCCCTGTTGGCAGGGACAAGCGAGCTAACTCTCAGCGCCGCCGGCCCCCTGTTGGCAGGGACAAGCGAGCTAACTCTCAGCACCGCCGGCCCCCTGTTGGCAGGGACAAGAGAGCAAACTCTCAGCGCCGCCGGCCCCTGTTGGCAGGGACAAGCGAGCTAACTCTCAGCACCGCCGGCCCCCTGTTGGCAGGGACAAGCGAGCTAACTCTCAGCGCCACCGCCGGCCCCCTGTTGGCAAGGGACAAGCGAGCTAACTCTCAGCGCCACCGCCGGCCCCCTGTTGGCAGGGACAAGCGAGCTAACTCTCAGCGCCGCCGGCCCCTGTTGGCAGGGACAAGCGAGCTAACTCTCAGCGCCGCCGGCCCCCTGTAGGCAGGGACAAGCGAGCTAACTCTCAGCACCGCCGGCCCCCTGTTGGCAGGGACAAGCGAGCTAACTCAGAGCGCCACCGCCGGCCCCTGTTGGCAGGGACAAGCGAGCTAACTCTCAGCGCCACCGCCGGCCCCTGTGGCAGAGACAAGCGAGCTAACTCTCAGCACCGCGGGCCCCCTGTTGGCAGGGACAAGCGAGCTAACTCTCAGCGCCACCGCCGGCCCCTGTTGGCAGGACAAGCGAGCTAACTCTCAGCGCCGCCGGCCCCTGTTGGCAGGGACAAGCGAGCTAACTCTCAGCGCCGCCGCCGGCCCCCTGTTGGCAGGGACAAGCGAGCTAACTCTCAGCGCCGCCGCCGGCCCCCTGTTGGCAGGGACAAGCGAGCTAACTCTCAGCGCCACCGCCGGCCCTGTTGGCAGGGACAAGCGAGCTAACTCTCAGCGCCGCCGCCGGCCCCTGTTGGCAGGGACAAGCGAGCTAACTCTCAGCGCCGCCGCCGGCCCCTGTTGGCAGGGACAAGCGAGCTAACTCTCAGCGCCGCCGGCCCCCTGTTGGCAGGGACAAGCGAGCTAACTCTCAGCGCCGCCGCCGGCCCCTGTTGGCAGGGACAAGCGAGCTAACTCTCAGCGCCGCCGGCCCCCTGTTGCAGGGACAAGCGAGCTAACTCTCAGCGCCGCCGGCCCCCTGTTGGCAGGAACAAGCGAGCTAACTCTCAGCGCCACCGCCGGCCCCCTGTAGGCAGGGACAAGCGAGCTAACTCTCAGCGCCGCCGGCCCCTGTAGGCAGGGACAAGCGAGCTAACTCTCAGCACGCCAGCCCCTGTGGCAGGGACAAGCGAGCTAACTCTCAGCACCGCAGGCCCCCTGTAGGCAGGGAGAAGCGAGCTAACTCTCAGCACCGCCGGCCCCCTGTAGGCAGGGACAAGCGAGCTAACTCTCAGCACCGCCGGCCCCTGTTGGCAGGGACAAGCGAGCTAACTCTCAGCACCGCCGGCCCCCTGTAGGCAGGGACAAGCGAGCTAACTCTCAGCACCGCCGGCCCCCTGTTGGCAGGGACAAGCGAGCTAACTCTCAGCACCGCCGGCCCTGTAGGCAGGGACAAGCGAGCTAACTCTCAGCACCGCCGGCCCCCTGTTGGCAGGGACAAGCGAGCTAACTCTCAGCACCGCCGGCCCCCTGTTGGCAGGGACAAGCGAGCTAACACTCAGCGCCACCGCCGGCCCCTGTTGGACGGGACAAGCGAGCTAACTCTCAGCGCCGCTGGCCCCCTGTTGGCAGGGACAAGCGAGCTAACTCTCAGCGCCGCCGCCGGCCCCTGTTGGCAGGGACAAGCGAGCTAACTCTCAGCGCCACCGCCGGCCCCCTGTTGGCAGGGACAAGCGAGCTAACTCTCAGCGCCGCCGGCCCCCTGTTGGCAGGGACAAGCGAGCTAACTCTCAGCGCCGCCGGCCCCCTGTTGGCAGGGACAAGCGAGCTAACTCTCAGCGCCGCCGGGCCCCTGTTGGCAGGGACAAGCGAGCTAACTCTCAGCGCCGCCGCCGGCCCCCTGTTGGGCAGGGACAAGCGAGCTAACTCTCAGCGCCACCGCCGGCCCCCTGTTGGCAGGGACAAGCGAGCTAACACTCAGCGCCACCGCCGGCCCCCTGTTGGCAGGGACAAGCGAGCTAACTCTCAGCGCCGCCGGCCCCCTGTTGGCAGGGACAAGCGAGCTAACTCTCAGCGCCGCCGGCCCCTGTTGGCAGGACAAGCGAGCTAACACTCAGCGCCACCGCCGGCCCCTGTTGGCAGGGACAAGCGAGCTAACTCTCAGCGCCCGCCGGCCCCCTGTTGGCAGGGACAAGCGAGCTAAACTCTCAGCGCCGCCGGCCCCCTGTTGGCAGGGACAAGCGAGCTAACACTCAGCGCCACCGCCGGCCCCCTGTTGGCAGGGACAAGCGAGCTAACTCTCAGCGCCACCGCCGGCCCCCTGTTGGCAGGGACAAGCGAGCTAACTCTCAGCGCCGCCGGCCCCCTGTTGGCAGGGACAAGCGAGCTAACACTCAGCGCCACCGCCGGCCCCCTGTTGGCAGGGACAAGCGAGCTAACTCTCAGCGCCGCCGGCCCACATTTCCCTCATTTCGGTTGCTCTGGCCGCCAAGTTCAGAGCTAGACCGCGGGGTTTACCATCTGACTACACCGTTCTACCATTCTATTTCCCTCACTGGATTTCTCAACATTCACCGAGGATTGTACATCAGAGAAGGTAAGGCACTGTTCATGTCTCGCCACATTTGTGCTGGCCTGTGATCACCGACTCGTTGTGTTTGTTCGATCGGTTAACACACCCGGTCTGGCTGACCCACAACAAAGAATATCTCCATTTTATTGTCCTCACTTTGGCTTCTACAAAAAGTCTATTTTTGTTGCTGTTTAAAGTGTTTACAAAGAAAGAAATCATTGTGTATATATTTTAATCAATTCTTCATTCACCCAACGAGCACTTGAGAAAGTTCAGTTATACTTGATGAATAGTGATAGCGAGGAAATAATGGGAGAAAGTCCAGTTATATTATATAAGATCAAGATGATTAGTGATTTAAAGGAAATACTGGGAGAAAGTCCAGTTATTGAGTTATATATAAGATGATTAGTGATTTAAAGGAAATACTGGGAGAAAGTCCAGTTATTGAGTTATATATAAGATGATTAGTGATTTAAAGGAAATATGGGAGAAAGTCCAGTTATGAGTTATATATAAGATGATTAGTGATTTAAAGGAAATACTGGGAGAAAGTCCAGTTATTATATAATATATAAGATGATTAGTGATTTAAAGAAATACTGGAGAAAGTCCAGTTATATATAAGATGATTAGTAATTTAAAGGAAATACTGGAGAAAGTCAGTTATATAATATATAAGATGATTAGTGATTTAAAGGAAATACTGGGTGAAAGTCAAATTATTATATAAGATGATTAGTGATTTAAAGGAAATACTGGGAGAAAGTCCAGTTATATATAAGATAATTAGTGATTTAAAGGAAATACTGGAGAAAGTCCAGTTATATAAGATTAGTGATTAAAGCCATTAAAGGAAATACTGGGAGAAAGTCCAGTTGTATAAGATAAGTGACTTAAGTGATGGCGAGAAATACTGGGAGAATAATTGGTTGCGATGGAAAGCTTCAATGATTTCTTTTCATTGAACTGTCAATAAAGGTCAACATTTAATGAAGCAAACCTGTGGCTTGCAACCTTACTGCTCCATCAAGTCATAGATCCATTCATTTCTTGCTGGCTTCATCAAGTCATAGTCCATTCATTTTTTGCTGGCTTCATCAAGTCATAGATCCATTCATTTCTTGCTGGCTTCATCAAGTCATAGATCCATTCATTACTTGCTGGCTCCATCAAGTCATAGATCCATTCATTACTTGCTGGCTTCATCAAGTCATAGATCCATTCATTTCTTGCTGGCTTCATCAAGTCATAGATCCATTCATTACTTGCTGGCTTCATCAAGTCATAGATCCATTCATTTCTTGCTGGCTCCATGAAGTCATAGATCCATTCATTTCTTGCTGGTTTCTCACATTTTCTTCTTGTTTTATCTTATCAATTATGATATTAATTTTTAAACATTAGACAGATGTCATATCAACATTTTTGGGCACATCATGAGAAGAGGAAAGTTGTATTATTTGGTTCTTCTACCTTTCAGCTCCATGTGGAGCATAGGTCTTCAACAAGCACTTTCAGCTCCCAGTGGAGCATAGGTCTTCAACAAGCACTTTCAGCTCCATGTGGAGCATAGGTCTTCAACAAGCACTTTCCAAGTCGTTCTGTTTCTTGCCATTCTTTAAGATCATTCCATGTCTTCCCCATCATCTCTTCTTCTATCTGCCTTCTCCAAGAATTCCTTGGTCTTCCTCTTTGTCTTTCCCCTGGGGATTCCAATAAAAGGGCCTGTTGTGTAATACTCTCAGTTGGCTTCCGTAGTGTGTGCCCTATCCAGCACCATCATCTTTGCTGTATCTCTTATCCACTGGTGTTTGACTGGTACATTTCCATAATTCTATGTTAGTGATTTTGTTCTGCCATTTCAATCCTTTTATTCTGCATAAGCATCCAATAGTGAAAGTCTGTATCTTCATGATTGTCAATTTTGTTGTTCTCCGTGTTTCACAGCCATATAATAGGACTGACTTAACATTGCAGTTGAGCATTTATTAACCTAATTTCTTTGGATTTCCAAATGTTTCCCAGTGCAATGAAAGCTCCTCTTGCTTTTGATATCCTTATTTTGGTATCATTTTCTGTTCCACCCTCTTATCTATATTACTGCCCAGATATATGTAAGATTGTACGTCTAGTAGAGGTATTTCTCCTAATTTTATTTGGTTATTGCCAACTGCATTAATTCTCATAATGTGGTCTTATCTCTATTAATCTTTAGTCCTAGCTGTTGTGATCTCTCATCTAATATACTCATTTTATCTTGCATCTGTTGATGGCTGTGTGATAGGAGAGCTATGTCATCAGCAAAGTCTAAATCATCAAGTTGTTTGGTCAGTGACCACTGGATCCCATTTCTGTTGTTTCAAGTTATTTTCATAATCCAATCTATGGCCAGAAGAAAGAGAAATGGGGACAGGAGCATCCTTGCCTTACTCCTGTTCTTATTTCAAATGCTTCTGTAAGCTGTCCTTCATGCACCACACTACATTTTGTTCCTTCATACATTGTTTTTATCAGGTTAATAAACTTTATGGGAATTCCGTAATGACTTAGCAACTTCCAAGGCATTCTTCTGTCTAAACTATCAAATGCCTTTTCATAATCTATGAATCCAATATAAAGTGGGGATTTAGTTCTAAACTTTGTTCAACTATTATACGTAGAGTAGTTATTTGATCAGCACATGATCTGTTCTTCCTAAAACCTGCTTGTTCATCTCTCAAGTGTTTCTCTATAGCCTCTTTTAATCTCTTCAGAATGATTCTGCCTACTATTTTCCTGGCACTGATAGTAGCATAATTCCCCTATAATTTGTGCACTCCTGTAAACTTCCTTTCTTTGGTAGTTTGATCATAATACTTGGTTACAACTGGCAAAATACAAGGAAAGAGAGATCGTGGACGACAAAGAGAGAAAATACTAGATAGCTTGGTGTCATGGCATGGCAAACAGTTAACGACAGAAATGATATGATGTACTGTAGATAGAAGATTGTGGAAGGACATGATCGCCTAAGCCAGCCAGTATGGCACATGATGATGTCATATCTGGTATAATTTATTTGCAATCTGTGGTGTGATGATGATGCTACACCCTAGCATTGTTTGGATAGATTTGATAATTATCTGCTGTGTGTGAGACATGATGTGTGTGAGACATGCTGTGATTGATGTTGAAGTGTCAGACTAACTTAGACAGCAACAGGTTTGTCTGTGTCTTACTAACTTAGACAGCAGCAGGTTTGTCTGTGTCTTACTAACTTAGACAGCAGCAGGTTTGTCTGTGTCAGGTGTGTTAAAGTCTGTCTCACCGCAGCAATGCCTGACAGTATTTATGAGCTGCTCAACTGTTGCAGTGGCAGCTGTTAGCAACATTCTCATGAGATGGGATGGCTGGACCAGTGTGCTCAGTTTAGTTATTCAACATAAAATGCTGCGCCAAACAAGCAAGATAACCAGGGGCCACCTCATGCAATCAAATATTGCCCGATGATCAACTTTGCTTCTGTGACTCCTCTAGTCCTCACCTCAACCTATCATATAATTTTTTTTTTTTAGTTTAAGCATTGTTATGTGTGTGTGTGGGGGGGGGGGTGTTGTGCTGTCAACTTGTGCACCTGTTACTCTTTGTATACACCCCCCCCCATACTAATTGCATTAGTGGCCTGTGAATAATTAGAGACCCATGATGATTGGGAGGTGTGAGAAGCTAACACACACATGACCTCACTGGCTAACACACACATGACCTCACTGGCTAACACACACACACATGACCTCACTGGCTAACACACACACACATGACCTCACTGGCTAACACACACACACATGACCTCAGTGGCTAACACACACACACATGACCTCAGTGGCTAACACACACACACATGACCTCACTGGCTAACACACACACACACACACATGACCTCACTGGCTAACACACACACACATGACCTCACTGGCTAACACACACACATGACCTCACTGGCTAACACACACACACATGACCTCACTGGCTAACACACACACATGACCTCACTGGCTAACACACACACACACATGACCTCACTGGCTAACACACACACATGACCTCACTGGCTAACATACACACACATGACCTCAGTGGCTAATACACACACACATGACTCACTGGCTAATACACACACACATGACCTCACTGGCTAATACAAACACACATGACCTCACTGGCTAACACACACACACACATGACCTCATCTAGAACTAGTCTCTTACATGACCCAGCTCACACTGAGATATTATAACTAGTCTCTTACATGACACAACCGTACTGAGATATTAGAACTAGTCTCTTACATGACACAACCCTTATTGAGATATTAGAACTAGTCTATTACATGACACAACCCTTATTGAGATATTAGAACTAGTCTCTTACATGACACAACCCGTAGTGAGATATTAGAACTAGTCTCTTACATGACACAAACCACACTGAGATATTACAACTAGTCTCTTACATGACCCAGCTCACACTGAGATATTAGAACTAGTCTCTTACATGACACAACCCGTACTGAGATATTAGAACTAGTTTCTTACATGACACAACCCTTATTGAGATATTAGAACTAGTCTCTTTCATGACACAACCCTTATTGAGATATTAGAAACTAGTTCTCTTACATGACACAACCCTTATTGAGATATTAGAACTAGTCTCTTTCATGACACAACCCGTACTGAGATATTAGAACTAGTCTCTTTCATGACACAACCCGTACTGAGATATTAGAACTAGTCTCTTACATGACACAACCCTTATTGAGATATTAGAACTAGTCTCTTACATGACACAACCCGTACTGAGATATTAGAACTAGTCTCTTCATGACACAACCCGTACTGAGATATTAGAACTAGTCTCTTACATGACACAACCCGTACTGAGATATTAGAACTAGTCTCTTACATGAAACAACCCGTACTGAGATATTAGAACTAGTCTCTTTCATGACACAACCCGTACTGAGATATTAGAACTAGTCTCTTACATGACACAAACCGTACTGAGATATTACAACTAGTCTCTTACATGACCCAGCTCACACTGAGATATTAGAACTAGTCTCTTACATGACCCAGCTCACACTGAGATATTACAACTAGTCTCTTACATGACCCAGCTCACACTGAGATATTAAACTAGTCTCTTACATGACCCAGCTCACACTGAGATATTAGAACTAGTCTCTTACATGACCCAGCTCACACTGAGATATTAGAACTAGGCTGAGATCACAGCTCAGAAATACATTGTGTATCTGTATTAAACCACTAGAAATTCGTGCTGTTTTGTCCTATAACTGCTTGTCTACAGCGCAAGTATTCAGCCCTACCCTATCCGGGAGATATTTGTCTTAAAAGGAAAATACAGATACACATAATGTATTCCCAAGTTGTGATCGTAGCCCTATGCTATAGTGATGAGAACACCTGCGTGAAAGACACTTCCATGATAGCTAATTTTTTAAGTTAAATGAGTTGGCAATGTTCCCTAGCGTTTGGTTTCTCGTGGCAAGGCGCTGTGCCACTGAGTACGGGTTCGATCCTGCTTTGGTCCATAAATTGTTCTTTGTTTTTTTCCTGTTGATTAATTGCCATTTTTCTGAGTGCTGTACCTCTTCCTCTGAATTGACTCGCCCTATGCCTTAGTTGTCTTAGTTCAGCATCCATAGCTTCTTAGTTCAGCACCCCATAGTTTCTGTCTTAGTTCAACACCCATAGCTTCTTAGTTCAGCACCCCATAGTTTCTGTCTTAGTTCAACACCCCATAGTTTCTGTCTTAGTTCAGCACCCCATAGTTTCTGTCTTAGTTCAGCACCCCATAGTTTCTGTCTTAGTTCAACACCCCATAGTTTCTGTCTTAGTTCAGCACCCCATAGTTTCTGTCTTAGTTCAACACCCCATAGTTTCTGTCTTAGTTCAGCACCCCATTGTTTCTGTCTTAGTTCAACAACCCCATAGTTTCTGTCTTAGTTCAACACTCCATAGTTTCTGTCTTAGTTCAACACTATAGTTTTTGTCTTAGTTCAACACTTCATAGTTTCTGTCTTAGTTCAACACCCCATAGTTTCTGTCTTAGTTCAACATCCATAGCTTCTTAGTTCAGCACCCCATAGTTTCTGTCTTAGTTCAGCATCCATAGCTTCTTAGTTCAACATCCATAGCTTCTTAGTTCAGCATCCATAGTTTCTGTCTTAGTTCAGCACCCCATAGTTTCTGTCTTAGTTCAACATCCATAGCTTCTTAGTTCAGCATCCATAGTTTCTGTCTTAGTTCAGCACCCCATAGTTTCTGTCTTAGTTCAACATCCATAGCTTCTTAGTTCAGCACCCCATAGTTTCTGTCTTAGTTCAACATCCATAGCTTCTTAGTTCAGCACCCCATAGCTTCTGTCTTAGTCAACATCCATAGCTTCTGTCTTAGTTCAGCACCCCATAGTTTCTGTCTTAGTTCAGCACCCCATAGTTTCTGTCTTAGTTCAACATCCATAGCTTCTGTCTTAGTTCAGCATCCCATAGTTTCTGTCTTAGTTCAGCACCCCATAGTTTCTGTCTTAGTTCAACATCCATAGCTTCTGTCTTAGTTCAACACCCATAGTTTCTGTCTTAGTTCAACACTCCATAGTTTCTGTCTTCGTTCAACACCCCATAGTTTCTGTCTCAGTTCAACACTCCATAGTTTCTGTCTCAGTTCAACACCCCATAGTGTCTTAGTTCAACGCCCCATAGTTCCTGCCTTAGTTCAATACCCCATAGTTCCTGCCTTAGTTCAATACCCCATAGTTCCTGCCTTAGTTCAATACCCCATAGTTTCTATCTTAGTTCAACACCCCATAGTTTCTGTCTTAGTTCAGCACCCCATAGTTTCTGTCTTAGTTCAGCACCCCATTGTTTCTGTCTTAGTTCAACAACCCCATAGTTTCTGTCTTAGTTCTTCATAGTTTCTGTCTTAGTTCAACACCCCATAGTTTCTGTCTTAGTTCAACACCCCATAGTTGAATGTTAGTGGATCTGTTGCCTCGTTTAATAGTATAAGCCCATTGTCATCCTGCCAATTTTCAAGCTCTTCACCTCTCTTGTCCATATGTTCATAGCCCCAGCTCTGTGAATGGCTGTTAAAGTCTCCACATACAATTATTCTTTCTTTTAATGTAATTGTGTCTAGTGCTAGTGGGCGGTCACTCGGACAGTAGTAGTAAGTAGATGGAAGTCTGTATTTCCTGTCCTGAGGTGCAGTATTTGATATTCCGCCCCATCCATATACACTTCAATCTGACATGCATTAATGTTGTTCCTTACAAGAGTCAGTATTCCGCCCTTTTGTCTGTTTTTCCTGTCAGATCGGTAGCACTGATATCCCCTAATCTTCAAGGCTATGTCGTTGTTTAGATGGGTTTCCTGCAAACAGCATATGCTTATTTGTTCTTCATGCAGGATATTTTCTAATTCTATCTTTTTACTGTACCCATCTCTTTTGCTGTTGATGCCTTCAGCATTCCAGTGCATTATTTTGAGTGGTCTTATTTTGGATTGGCCAGTAGCTCTATTCTCTCGCCCCCTACTCCACAGAGCGGTTGAGAAGGACATCCAGTAATAGAGGTTGGGTCCTTACGAGGCTGAGGGCCCGGCGCTGCACCTGCCTGAGTGTCAACCACAGGGCGAGTGACATCTCGATTTGCGGTTATAGACATATTTCCATTTGCGTTGAGTGCGTGGCATCCTGATTGTTGTGCGCCTTTGGCTGGTTGCCTCCGACTTCAGCACTTGAACTTGCTAGAGCAGACTGTGGTCTTGCTTGGTGTAGGAAGGCCTGGCCAGTCTTGGTTTTCAGTCCCTGGTGACTGTTAAGCCTCATCCCCACGACAAGGAGCTGGCCGTGATGAGGACCCCATAGTTTCTGTCTTAGTTCAACACCCCATGGTTTCTGTCTTAGTTCAACACCCCATAGTTTCTGTCTTAGTTCAGCACCCCATGGCTTCTGTCTTAGTTCAATATCCCATAGTTCTTGCCTTTGTTCAACATCCCATAGTTCTTGCCTTTGTTCAACACCCCATAGTTACTTCTTTAGTTCTACCCTCTCTGGCCAGACATCGATGGTTCCTTGTGGGCTGGACACAGATGGAGGATTAGCTCTGGCTCCTGGTTATCATTTCCACGTGATCATTCGTTTGTGTGGCTCACATTTTTGAGGTGCTTTAGGAGTCCACAGTGTCCGGAAGTCTGCGGGAATCTCTGTAGATGATGTCATCCTAGTTGCTGATGTCCAACCTTCTTTCCCACTTCCAGTAGAATGTGTTGCTTTTGGTCAGCAACACTCTGAGGTGTGTAGCAATCCTGGGCTACTCCGATGACAAAGCATATCTATAGCTTGTTTCATAACTCGTGCCCAACTTTTAAAATCGATAGCTTTTTAACCGCTTGTTGTAAGTGTTCAAAATTTGCATGTAAAGTTATAATGATTAGAACCCAACAGGGAATTAATTTCATTAAAAAAAACATTTGGTTATTATTGTTGCTTATTTGATTTATATAAATTTATAACGACCCATTGATGTAGTCAAAACTTAATGTTTACAGTATTTTAAGTTAAAAATAGCGAGTAAAAATCCATACACGGTAAAATTGACGTGTTTGCACGCTTTTACCGTGGTTTTCTGACACAATTAGACACTTGTAAAAAACACGAGAAATTGTGTGTTTCATTTCCGTTCATTCATAGGTGGAGACGTGGAACGATAACATTTATCATGAGTCTTAAAATGAAATCCTGCAGTTTACAAAACATCGCAATAAAAATGTATGACTATTTTTGCAAAGAGGCTAAACGAGGAAGATTATTTCATTCTTTAGAAAACCCTGAGAATAGGACAAGACACATTTTGGATTTATCTAAACGGCCATTTAATCGCTGGATTCAAGCACGTGACCGTCAATGTTAAAAATATACAAAATCACAAGGAAGAGCAAAAATGTTGGATAATTTCGACAGTGAACTTATTAGAAGTGAAATTCGCAAAATGTTGGGTTTGAATGAAACTGTTACAATAAGAAAATTAAAAGTATCGCTGAAAGAGAACAACAGTATTGAAATATCAAAGTCTACATTATGGAGGAATGTGAGAGCTGCAGGCTTTACATTCAGAAAGTATTCCAATGGACGAAACATCATCTGTGAGAAGCCACATATAGTAGTCATGAGAAGCAAGTACTTACGTGAAGTAAAAGAGGTGCGCAAGCAAGGTTATGATATTGTGTACTTGGATGAAACATGGATCAATGCTCACCGCACTAACCAAAGGGAATGGCAGTCATCAGATGGAAAGATTAAGAGATTAATACCTAGCAGCAAAGGACAGCGCTTGATAATTGCTCATGCAGGTAGTCGACAACATGGACTAATACAGAATGCAGAGCTCATTTTTCTTTCAAAATCCATAGACAATCGAGATTATCACTCTGAGATGAATGGTCACATATTTAGACATTGGATTGAAAATTCTGTTCTCCCATCACTAGATCGACCATCTTGCCTAATAATGGACAATGCAGCGTACCACAAACATTGTTGCACTTGAAGATAAAGTCCCGACGTCATCCAGTACAAAGATGCTATTAAGATATGGCTCACAAAGGAGCACATACAATTTAATAACATGTGCTTAAAACCTGAATTACTATCTCTAGTAAAGCAAAAACAAAGGACAAAGATTTTTCAAATAGATAAGGTTATCCAAGAGCACGGTCATATAAGTTTGAGGCTGCCGCCTTACCATGCTCATTTAAATCCAATAGAACTAATCTGGGCAAAATTAAAAGGACAAGTGGCAGATGAAAATACAACATTCAAAATATGCGATGTAAAGACTCTTGCTAATCTCGCTTTATTAAATATAGACAAAGATTATTGGGCTAAATGTGAAGACCACGTCTTAAAACAGGAAGAGGAATATTGGAAAAATGATGGGTTGTGGAATGTTCAACCCCAAACAGTTATTAATCTTTTAGACTCGTCTGATTCAGAATGAAAGTATATAGCCCCCACAATTTGGTCCCTATATTACCTTAAATTAGTTCAACAAACGGTCCTTTTCAGGACCACACAACTATGAAAATTGGACATACAGGTATACCTTGATATTATCGTCCGTCCTCGAACTGAGAAGACAATAATTCTCCTGGTGTTTTGTCTTATTAGGTTATTTCCCCATTACGGCCACGCCTTTACCTAGTGAAAATTAATCATAGACCAGCAACTACGGTAATTTCTATTATTTAGGGGTTCACAATTTACAATTTTGACAAACATCAAAGAAATTCGCCGCTTTAAGAAAACTGCAGCTGCAAGATATTTGTTAAATATACATTTAAAGGGTCTTTTGCATTCTAATAACATTTGGAAAATTTCAACAGTTTTTAACAAATGGTTACTGAGTAATAGCGTTTTGAAGTTGGGCACGTGATTTGAAACGAGCTATAGTGAGGTCATTAAGCAAGAAATCCAGTGCTTCTATTATAGACACATAGACCACGGCATTCAGACATGACATCATGTCGCACCTCTGACAGGTCACCCAGTGAAATGGTCCCCGCCTCTCGCTCGACACATTCCTCCTCACGTGGGATGGATCGTTCTACCGTCGGAATTCTTGTAGAGCCGAACTTGTGAATGTTTGAATTGTTGACTACCATAGACAGTGCGCAAATATTGGGAATGCTTGTAGCGACTCATTACGCCTATCTATTGCCCATAATTACGTCTATCTATTGCCCTAATTACATCCATCTATTGCTAGTAATTACATCTGTCTATTGCCCATAATTACGTCTATCTATTGTTCCTAATTACATCTATCTATTGCCCATAATTACGTCTATCTATTGCCCCTAATTACATCCATCTATTGCCAGTAATTACATCTGTCTATTTCCCATAATTACGTCTATCTATTGCCCCTAATTACATTTATCTATTGCCCATAATTACGTCTATCTATTGCCCCTAATTACATCCATCTATTGCCAGTAATTACATCTGTCTATTGCCCATAATTACATCCATCTATTGCCCCTAATTGCATCTATCTATTGCCCCTAATTGCATCTATCTAATTGCCCTTAATTACATCTATCTATTGCATCTAACTAAATCATCCCTGAATGACTTCTCCATCTGTGAAAATAACTGGGAACATCTGGCAAGTGATCGCACATCATCGACAGCCTGGATAAGGAATGGCATAACGTCATTTGGGGCTGTGCTATAACAAAACATAGAAGAGAAAAGACTCATGAAAAATGATAGAAAACCCTGTGGATCAGTGGGCCTGACTTGTTCAATTTGTGGTCGTGTGTGTTTGTCAAACATTGTTAGAATCAGCCACGAGAGAAGCTGTTCCACAAAAACAAAACATAAAATACACAATTAACTTTCACTAAACCGTCTGAGAAGACGAAAAGGGCCATATATTGCCCTAATTACATCTATCTATTGCCTCTAACTACGTCTATCTATTGTCCCTAATTACATTATCTATTGCCTCTAACTACGCCGATCTATTGCCCCTAATTACATCTATCTATTGCCTCTAACTACGCCTATCTATTGCCCCTAATTACATCTATCTATTGTCTCTAACTACGCCTATCTATTGTCCCTAATTACATCTATCTATTGCCTCTAACTACGCCGATCTATTGTCCCTAATTACATCTATCTATTGTCCCTAATTACATCTATCTATTGCCTCTAACTACGCCGATCTATTGCCTCTAATTACATCTATCTATTGTCCCTAATTACATCTATCTATTGCCTCTAACTACGCGATCTATTGTCCCTAATTACATCTATCTATTGTCTCTAACTACGCCTATCTATTGCCCCTAATTACATCTATCTATTGTCTCTAACTACGCCTATCTATTGTCCCTAATTACATCTATCTATTGTCTCTAACTACGCATATCTATTTTCCCTAATTGCATCTATCTATTGTCTCTAACTACGCCTATCTATTGCCCCTAATTACATCTATCTATTTCCCCTAATTACATCTATCTTTTGCCCCTAATTACACCTTTCTATTGCTGTCTTTTCTTGTTCTCCAACAATTTCCGTCTCGTGGTCCAGTCTAACTATTCCCAAGAACGAAAAAACCAGAACTGACCGAGATTCTACTTAACGCCTACATGGTGTTTCCACGTGCCACGCCTTGTGTGTTCAACAACAAATACTTCACTTTGTGTGTTCAACAACAAATACTTCACTTTGTGTGTTCAACAACACATACTTCACTTTGTGTGTTCAACAACAAATACTTCACTTTGTGTGTTCAACAACAAATACTTCACTTTGTGTGTTCAACAACAAATACTTCACTTTGCGTGTTCAACAACAAATACTTCACTTTGCGTGTTCAACAACAAATACTTCACTTTGTGTGTTCAACAACAAATACTTCACTTTGCGTGTTCAACAACAAATACTTCACTTTGTGTGTTCAACAACAAATACTTCACTTTGCGTGTTCAACAACAAATACTTCACTTTGTGTGTTCAACAACAAATACTTCACTTTGTGTGTTCAACAACAAATACTTCACTTTGCGTGTTCGTTGAATGCCCAGATAAAGAAACCATGATCCAAGGTTTACCTTCCCCCTTCCCTGATAGCAAGGGCGAGGTGTGTTCACTCTCTGACTCGTGGATGTCGACACAGACACTGGAGAGAGGACACTTCAAAGTTGTGTGCTGCTGGCTCGTGCGTCATCGAACACACTTTTCTGTGTGTCCGGTGATGTTCTAGTACGTCCTTCTCTTGATTCTGTCGGTCTGGTCTACATTCATGGATAACATAACACGAAGTGATACCGGTCGCAGTATTACGATCTAGTTACGATGGCTTACGCCCGAGGCGCGAGGCAAATGAACATTTTTGGGGGGGGCAGATCCGGAGGTTAGCAAACACTGACGACATGCCGAGTGAGGGATTGGTTTCGCTCGTCGGCGAGTGGCGAACGAGGAAGAAATGGATGATTCACGGGCCGCGGCTGTATCGAGGACTCGGCTTGTATGCGTGGGCGAGGATACACCTCTACTGAGCCTCAGTAACCAATGTGATGGCCGTCCCTCCCTCTCACTAGTCTAATTAGAACTTTATTCTCGTCATTTCGAATTCCTTGTATCTGTTGTAGGTGTTCATTGTATCTGTAGTAGGTGTTCCTTGTATCTGTAGTAGGTGTTCCTTGTATCTGTAGTAGGTGTTCCTAGTATCTGTAGTAGGTGTTCCTAGTATCTGTAGTAGGTGTTCCTAGTATCTGTAGTAGGTGTTCCTAGTATCTGTAGTAGGTGTTCCTAGTATCTGTAGGTGTTCCTTGTATCTGTAGGTGTTCCTAGTATCTGTAGGTGTTCCTTGTATCTGTAGGTGTTACTAGTATCTGTAGGTGTTCCTTGTATCTGTAGGTGTTCCTTGTATCTGTAGTAGGTGTTCCTTGTATCTGTAGTAGGTGTTCCTTGTATCTGTAGTAGGTGTTCCTAGTATCTGTAGTAGTTGTTCCTTGTATCTGTAGTAGGTGTTCCTTGTATCTGTAGTAGGTGTTCCTAGTATCTGTAGTAGGTGTTCCTAGTATCTGTAGGTGTTCCTTGTATCTGTAGGTGTTCCTAGTATCTGTAGGTGTTCCTTGTATCTGTAGGTGTTACTAGTATCTGTAGGTGTTCCTTGTATCTGTAGGTGTTCCTTGTATCTGTAGTAGGTGTTCCTTGTATCTGTAGTAGGTGTTCCTTGTATCTGTAGTAGGTGTTCCTTGTATCTGTAGTAGGTGTTCCTTGTATCTGTAGTAGGTGTTCCTTGTATCTGTAGGTGTTCCTTGCATCTGTAGGTGTTCCTTGCATCTGTAGGTGTTCCTAGTATCTGAAGGTGTTCCTTGTATCTGAAGGTGTTCCTTGTAATACATGTATCTGTAGGTGTTCCTTGTATCTGTAGGTGTTCCTTGTATATGTAGGTGTTCCTTGTATATGTAGGTGTTCCTTGTATCTGTAGGTGTTCCTTGTATCTGAAGGTGTTCCTTGCATCTGTAGGTGTTCCTTGCATCTGTAGGTGTTCCTTGTTATACTGAAGGTGTTAATGAGTTAGTGTCACCACTTGCCATCTAATATCATCTACATCATTACCAGCTATTATCACCACATTGCCATCTAATATCATCTACATCATTACCAGCTATTATCACCACATTGCCATCTAATATCATCTACATCATTACTGGCTATTATCACCACATTGCCATCTAATATCATCTACATCATTACTGGCTATTATCAGCACAGGGCCATCAAATATCATCTACATCATTACCCGCTATTATCACCACATTGCCATCTAATATCATCTACATCATTACTGGCTATTATCACCATAGTGCCATCTATCATCATCTACATCATTACCAGCTATTATCACCACATTGCCATCTAATATCATCTACATCATTACTGGCTATTATCACCACATTGCCATCTAATATCATCCACATCATTACCAGCTATTATCACCACAGTGCCATCTAATATCATCTACATCATTACCCGCTAGCATCACCACATTACCAGCTAGCATCACCACATTGGCAACTAGCATCACCACAATACCAACTAGCATCACCACATTGGCAACTAGCATCACCACAATACCAGCTAGAATTACCACAATACCAACTAGCATCCACACATTGACAACTAGCGTCACCACAATATACACTAGCATCCACACATTGACAACTAGCATCACTACAATGCACACTAGCATCCACACATTGACAACTAGCATCACCACAATACCAACTAGCATCACCACAATATCAGCTAGCATCACCACAATATCAGCTAGCATCACCACATTGACAACTAGCATCACCACAATACCAGCTTGCATCACCACAATACACACTAGCATCGCCATAATACCAGCTAGCATCACCACAATACCAGCTTGCATCACCACAATACACACTAGCATCGCCATAATACCAGCTAGCATCACCACAATACCAGCTTGCATCACTACAATACACACTAGCATCCACACATTGACAACTAGCATCACCACAATACCAACTAGCATCACCACAATACCAACTAGCATCACCACAATACACACTAGCATCCACACATTGACAACTAGCATCACCACAATACCAACTAGCATCACCACAATACCAACTAGCATCACCACAATACCAACTAGCATCACCACAATACCAACTAGCATCGCCACAATACCAGCTACCATCGCCACAATATCAGCTAGCATCACCACAATACACACTAGCATCCACACATTGACAACAAGCATCACCACAATACCAGCTAGCATCACCAGCTATTATCACCACAGTGCCATCTAATATCATCTACGTCATTACCGCTAGCATCACCACATTACCAGCTAGCATCACCACATTGGCAACTAGCATCACCACAATACCAACTAGCATCACCACATTGGCAACTAGCATCACCACAATACCAGCTAGAATTACCACAATACCAACTAGCATCCACACATTGACAACTAGCGTCACCACAATACACACTAGCATCCACACATTGACAACTAGCATCACCACAATGCACACTAGCATCCACACATTGACAACTAGCATCACCACAATACCAACTAGCATCACCACAATACCAACTAGCATCACCACAATACCAACTAGCATCACCACAATATCAGCTAGCATCACCACAATATCAGCTAGCATCACCACAATATCAGCTAGCATCACCACATTGACAACTAGCATCACTACAATACCAGCTTGCATCACCACAATACACACTAGCATCGCCATAATACCAGCTAGCATCACCACAATACCAGCTTGCATCACCACAATACACACTAGCATCGCCATAATACCAGCTAGCATCACCACAATACCAGCTTGCATCACTACAATACACACTAGCATCCACACATTGACAACTAGCATCACCACAATACCAACTAGCATCACCACAATACCAACTAGCATCACCACAATACACACTAGCATCCACACATTGACAACTAGCATCACCACAATACCAACTACCATCACCACAATGTTATAGTGTGACTCAGTCATGGGCGATAATGGAAGAATAGAAGAATATGACGATAGACAGAAGAATAAAAGAATGAGGCGATGACGATGTGAAGTAGGATAGTTTTAGGCGGCGTAGAAAAGACACTCTTCAGGAGATTAGGAGAGGAGAGGCCCAGAATGCTTTTGGGGCGAGGAGCAGTAGCTAGAGAGACATTTTAGCTACACTCGGTGAGACTCAGCTACACTCAGCCAGACTCGATACAATTCGGCCACACTCGGCCAGACTGAGCACATTCAGATACTAGTTCCTCAGCACTATCAGAAAGAGACAGGCAGATGTACTTAAGAATACTATACGGAGTAAACGGTCAACAAGATAGATAGATAGCCACAGATAGAACTTTATGAATACGAAACGGCCACACACAAACGTTATTTGACAATTCATCATCGCCGATAGGCTATGTCAAGTAACACCAATAAAGACCTTGTTTATACTTGTACTAAAAAGATTGATGAGTTATATATGTGTGTCCAAAGAAAGAACAAGTAGTAAGGTCAGAAAGAAGTTTGAAAGAAACCCTGCAACAACAATACCAACTAGCATCACCACAATACCAACTAGCATCACCACAATACCAACTAGCATCGCCACAATACCAGCTACCATCGCCACAATATCAGCTAGCATCACCACAATACACACTAGCATCCACACATTGACAACAAGCATCACCACAATACCAGCTAGCATCAACATAATACCAGCTAGCATCACCACAATACCAGCTAGCATCACCACAATACCAGCTAGCATCACCACAATACCAGCTAGCATCACCACAATACCAGCTAGCATCACCACAATACCAGCTAGCATCACCACAATACCAACTAGCATCACCACAATACCAGCTAGCATCACCACAATACCAGTTAGCATCATCATAATACCAACTAGCATCACCACAATACCAGCTAGCATCACCACAATACCAACTAGCATCACCACAATACCAGCTAGCATCACCATAATACCAACTAGCATCACCACAATACCAGCTAGCATCACCACAATACCAACTACCATCGCCACAATCCCCAACTACCATCGCCACAATACCAACTACCATCGCCACAATACCAACTACCATCGCCACAATACCAACTAGCATCACCACAATACCAGCTAGCATCGCCACAATACCAGCTAGCATCACCACAATACCAACTACCATCGCCACAATATCAGCTAGCATCACCACATTGACAACTAGCATCACCACATTGATAACTAGCATCACCACAATACCAGCTAGCATCACCACATTGACAACTAGCATCACCACATTGACAGCTAGCATCACCACAATACCAGCTTGCATCACCACAAGACACACTAGCATCCACACATTGCCAACTAGCATCACCACAATACCAACTAGCATCACCACAATACCAACTAGCATCACCACAATACCAACTACCATCACCACAATACCAACTAGCATCACCACAATACCAACTAGCATCACCACAATACCAACTAGCATCACCACAATACCAGCTAGCATCCACACATTGACAACTAGCATCACCACAATACCAACTAGCATCACCACAATACCAACTAGCATCACCACAATGCCAACTAGCATCACCACAATACCAGCTAGCATCACCACAATACCAACTAGCATCACCACAATACACACTAGCTTCCACACATTGACAACTAGCATCACCACAATACCAACTAGCATCACCACAATACCAACTACCATCGCCACAATACCAACTACCATCGCCACAATATCAGCTAGCATCCACACATTGGCAACTAGCATCCACACATTGACAACTACCATCACCACAATACCAACTAGCATCACCACAATACCAACTAGCATCACCACAATACCAACTAGCATCACCACAATACCAACTACCATCGCCACAATATCAGCTAGCATCAACACATTGGCAACTAGCATCACCACAATACCTGCTAGCATCACCACAATACCAGCTATCATCACCAGAATACCAGCTAGAATTACCACAATACCAGCTTGCATCACCATAATACCAGCTAGCATCACCATAATACCAGTTAGCATCACCATAATACCAGCTAGCATCACCATAATACCAGCTAGCATCACCACAATACCAGCTAGCATCACCACAATATCAGCTAGCATCCACACATTGACAACTAGCATCACCACAATACCAGCTAGCGTCACCACAATACCAGCTAGCATCACCACAATACCAGCTAGCATCACCACAATACCAGTCAACATCACCACAATACCAGCTAGTGTCACCACAATACCAGTGAACATCACCACAATACCAGCTAGCGTCACCACAATACCAGCTAGCATCACCACAATACCAGTCAACATCACCACAATACCAGCTAGCATCACCACAATGCCCGTACTTCTAAAGTGATACATCAGTTTGACTTGCCTCATTCTGCCGACGCAGACATTCACCGCAATTCTAAAAGAATACATCAGTTTGACTTGCCTCATTCTGCCGACGCAGACATTCACCGCAACTCTACAAGAACACATCAGTTCGACCTGTGTCAAGACCTCACCATCTGGGGCGTGCCGGCTATGAATTTCTTCCTGTCAACACAGTCCGGCCAGTTGGACGGACATCTTTTATTATTTGATGTTTGTGATTCCGGCCGTGTATCGAGACACGATATCGATGACGCCGGCTGTGTAAGCGTCGGCTGGGCGTGTGTAAGCGCGATGACTCACCACTAGCATTGGTCAAATTTTGATGAGGTCTGTTCTGTTGTGTGTGCCCCAACAGTTGTCATTTTTGTCATCTCCTTTCTTCTTTTTGTTCCATCTTTCATCATCCTTCTTCTTCCACTCCTACTTTATCATCTTTCATTATCCTTCTTCTTCCACTCCTACTTTATCATCTTTCATTATCCTTCTTCTTCCACTTCTACTTTATCATCTTTCATTATCCTTCTTCTTCCACTTCTACTTTATCATCTTTCATTATCCTTCTTCTTCCACTTCTACTTTATCATCCTTCTTCTTCCACTTCTACTTTATCATCTTTCATTATCCTTCTTCCACTCCTACTTTATCATCTTTCATTATCCTTCTTCTTCCACTTCTACTTTATCATCTTTCATTATCCTTCTTCTTCCACTTCTACTTTATCATCTTTCATTACCCTTCTTCTTCTACTCCTACTTTATCATCTTTCATTACCCTTCTTCTTCTACTCCTACTTTATCATCTTTCATTATCCTTCTTCTTCTACTCCTACTTTATCATCTTTCATTATCCTTCTTCTTCTACTCCTACTTTATCATCTTTCATTACCCTCCTTCTTCCACTCCTAGTTTATCATCTTTCATTATCCTTCTTCCACTTCTACTTTATCATCTTTCATTATCCTTCTTCTTCCACTTCTACTTTATCATCTTTCATTATCCTTCTTCTTCCACTCCTAGTTTATCATCTTTCATTATCCTTCTTCTTCCACTCCTACTTTATCATCTTTCATTATCCTTCTTCTTCCACTTCTACCTTTCATCCATGTTTTTCTTCTCCTTGAACCAAGAAGAAAATGTTCATCTTTCTCCACTGTAAGTGCAGTCCTATAGGACAAGAGTTTCTTCTGGACGTCATTGGTTTAGATATAACATTCCCCTCTCATCATCCCACCAACAAGAACATACCATTCTCCTCTCCTCGCCCTACAGGCAAGAACATACCACTCTCCTCTCCTCGCCCTACAGGCAAGAACATACCATTCTCCTCGCCCTACAGGCAAGAACATACCATTCTCCTCGCCCTACAGGCAAGAACATACCATTCTCCTCGCCCTACAGGCAAGAACATACCACTCTCCTCTCCTCGCCCTAAAGGCAAGAACATACCACTCTCCTCTCCTCGCCCTACAGGCAAGAACATACCATTCTCCTCGCCCTACAGGCAAGAACATACCATTCTCCTCGCCCTACAGGCAAGAACATACCATTCTCCTCGCCCTACAGGCAAGAACATACCATTCTCCTCGCCCTACAGGCAAGAACATACCATTCTCCTCGCCCTACAGGCAAGAACATACCACTCTCCTCTCCTCGCCCTAAAGGCAAGAACATACCACTCTCCTCTCCTCGCCCTACAGGCAAGAACATACCATTCTCCTCTCATCATCCCACCAACAAGAACACACCATTCTCCTCTCATCATCCCACCAACAAGAACACACCATTCTCCTCTCATCATCCCACCAACAAGAACATACCATTCTCCTCTCATCATCCCACCAACAAGAACACACCATTCTCCTCTCATCATCCCACCAACAAGAACACACCATTCTCCTCTCATCATCCCACCAACAAGAACACACCATTCTCCTCTCATCATCCCGCCAACAAGAATACATCATTCTCCTCTCATCATCCCACCAACAAGAACACACCAATCTCCTCTCATCATCCCACCAACAAGAACACACCATTCTCCTCTCATCATCTCACATACAAGAACACATTCTACTCTCATCACGCCACACACACAAGAACACATCATTCTCCTCTCATAACCCCATCAACAAGAACACACCATTCTCCTCTCATCATCCAATCAACAAGAACACACCATTCTCCTCTCATCATCCCACCAACAAGAACACACCATTCTCCTCTCATCATCCCACCAACAAGAACACATCATACTCCTCTCATCATCCCACCAACAAGAACACATCATTCTCCCCTCATCATCCCACCAACAAGAACACACCATTCTCCTCTCATCATCCCACCAACAAGAACACACCATTCTCCTCTCATCAGCCCACCAACAAGAACACATCATTCTCCCCTCATCATCCCACCAACAAGAACATACCATTCTCCTCTCATCATCCCACCAACAAGAACACACCATTCTCCTCTCATCATCCTACACACAAGAACATGCCATTATCCTCTCATCATTCCACACATCAATAAAACCCAACATCATCAAGGAATCTCAGCAACATCAACGAAACTCGGCAACATCAAGGAAACTCAACAAGATCAAGGAAACTCAACAGCATCAAGGAAACTCAACAACATCAAGGAAACTCAACAACATCAAGGAAACTCAGCAACATCAAGGAAACTCAACAACATCAAGGAAACTCAACAAGATCAAGGAAACTCAACAACATCAAGGAAACTCAACAACATGAAGGAAATTCAACAACATCAAGGAAACTCAGCAACATCAAGGAAACTCAACAACATCAAGGAAACTCAGCAACATCAAGAAAACTCAGCACCATATAGGAAACTCAACAACATCAAGGAAACTCAGCAACATCAAGGAAACTCAACAACATCAAGGAAACTCAGCAACATCAAGGAAACTCAGCAACATCAAGGAAACTCAGCAACATCAAGGAAACTCAACAACATCAAGGAAACTCAACAACATATAGGAAACTCAGCAACATAAAGGAAACTCAACAACATCAAGGAAACTCAACAACATATAGGAAACTCAACAATATCAAGGAAACTCAGCAACATCAAGGAAACTCAGCAACATCAAGGAAACTCAACAAAATCAAGGAAACTCAGCAACATCAAGGAAAATCAACAAAATCAAGGCAACTCAGCAACATCAAGGAAACTCAGCAACATCAAGGCAACTCAGCAACATCAAGGAAACCCAGCAACATCGAGTAGACTCAGCAACATCGAGGAGACTCAGAACAAATAACAATAATGTTGGGTCGATGAGAGTGACGATTGATAGACAGACATGCAAAAACAAGAAAGATGTGCAGCAATGGGGTGTCATGTCAGTGCTAGAAGTGAAATGAGCTTCTTAAGAGATCTTGGTACATACAGATCTCTCTACCCAGTCACCAGAATACAGGATGATGATGTCAAATCTTTGTACATACAGATCTCTCTACCTCAGTCACCAGAATACAGGATGATGATGTCAGATCTTTGTATATACAGATCTCTCTACCTCAGTCACCAGAATACAGGATGATGATGTCAGATCTTTGTACATACATATCTCTCTACCTCAGTCACCGGAATACAGGATGATGGTGTCAGATCTTTGTACATACAGATCTCTCTACCTCGGTCACCAGAATACAGGATGATGATGTCAGATCTTTGTACATACAGATCTCTCTACCTCAGCCACCGGAATACAGGATGATGGTGTCAGATCTTTGTACATACAGATCTCTCTACCTCAGTCACCAGAATACAGGATGATGGTGTCAGATCTTTGTATATACAGATCTCTCTACCTCAGTAGCAAGCACACATGATGATGATGTCCTATCTTGGTACACACAGATCTCTCTACCTCAGTAGCAAGCACACATGATGATGATGTCCTATCTTGGTACACACAGATCTCTCTACCTCAGTAGCAAGCACACATGATGATGATGTCCTATCTTGGTACACACAGATCTCTCTACCTCAGTAGCAAGCACACATGAAGGGCGTGTTCTAGCGGTATGTGGCACCAGCGACACAGCTCCAATACGGCGTGGCTGTCCTTATCTTAAGACAGTCGTCTGCTTGTAAATTATCTACTCCGAGGACAGGTGGAGCAAAGGTTCTCATAGTTGTGTGTTGTGTGAGGCATACGTGAACTGTTGCACGGCATAAGCTTCTAGCCAAGAGATAGCAACTTGTGTCAACATCTGCAGATTGTCAACATAGATAGCGTGATCAGCTCTGTTTGCTCAGACCAACCCAGGGCTCCAATTATTTACACAATTGTCGTCTACACTGTTGATAAGCTGATGTCCCGGGGCTCCCTCTCCCGCGTGCGCGCATGCACCCGCACACACACACTTTTGTCAGAAAATTTAGATTTGTTTTTAAGTTTACCACACTAGATCCGTTCTACAGAACATGATTTGTCAAGTTGCTGATAAGTTCTACAGAACATGACTTGTCAAGTTGCTGATAAGTTCTACAGAACGTGATTTGTCAAGTTGCTGATATATTCTATAGAACGTGACTTGTCAAGTTGCTGATAAGTTCTACAGAACGTGACTTGTCAAGTTGCTGGCAAGTTCTACAGAACATGGGGACAGGCAAATAATTGCAATGCTGCGGTAAAGCTGGTAGCAAGGAGCCAATGGTGGGGTGTGCTAAACACTCCAAGGTATGGTGACAGCTTTACAAATAAAGAACACAACACAATACTGACGTTTCGGCCTGTGGCCTTCTTCAGAATACAGGGACAACGACAACAAGCGGTGAAGCACAATTACTACATGTTAGATGATAAAGTGGAGGGCGAGGAAAGTAGGATGCAAAAATAAGAAAAGAGAGAAATGAATTTTACATGATGAGAGGTATGATGGGCGTCAAAATATATAAAATAGAAAAAGAGAGAGAAAAATGTATAATAAATTGTACTTAGCTGAGCTCAGAGCAGGGAGCAGGAAAACTGTAATCCGTGCTGAAACCAGTCGGAATGACTAAATGACTAAAAGCGCAGAGAACGTGTATAGAAAGCAACACGTGACAAAGACAGGTCAGTAAAGAGGGCAAAAAGGATCAAATATCGGGAAAACCAAAAGGGGGGGGGGGAAAGGGGCATAGACGAGGATACTCCTGGGACACAACAAGCAATACATATAAATCACTCAACAATGGAAGTGAGAGATCACGCGAGAGGTTAAGAGAAAGAAATAGAATGACACGACAAAGTAGTAAACTAGGCAGTGGGTGAGAGAGATGGACTCTACAGAATGGATGGCCTCGAACTGAACGAGTTGAGAGGTAGGTCAACGAAAGGAAGGATTGGATACTGGAGGAAGAGATACGGTGAGGAAGAATAATAAAGCCGGTATAATGAGAAGGGCGATAGAGGGGTGGTCCGGAGGAAGTTAGTCTATCGGGAGGTAGGGAAGTATTGGAGGAGGAGGTATGGAGAGGAGGGATAAGAAGCAGGTATGTGAAAACTGGATAGGGGGAGAGGCGGTAGGTCATAAGTGAATGGAAAAAGAGAAAGTCTGGAAGAAGTGGAGCAATAGGGGATGGTGTGCAAGAGGTATGAACCATAGGAGGTAAAGAAGTAGGGAAATGATAGAACAAAGGGGGGAATGAAAGTGGGCATCAGGATAAGGGGGATACTGGAATAGTAGGTATAGATGAGTAGTGACTACAAGTTAATAGAGAGGAGAGGGGTGAGCTAGGAGTAGATCAGCAGAGGGGTGGTAGGAAGGACGAGGGACAATAGAGGTGGGCAGAGAGATCGTACGTACAGTCCAGGTGGAGAGGTGATATAGTGATAAAGAGGTAAAGGACATGAAGATAGTCAGAAGAGAAAAAGGTGTAGGGAGAGGGGGGGTTTAGGAGGAAGAAGGCAAGATGGGGGTTACTCAAAGAGGATATGAAAAGCAGGGATGGACGAGTAGAGGACCCAAGATAAGAAATAGGAAGAGAGGTCCATAGGTGGGAGGGTGGAGTCGGAGGCCGGAGGGTCCTCAGAGGGACAGGGATACATTGATGCCACGAGGGGTGAGGCAGCCCCAACGAGCGATCAGACGGTGCTCCAGAGTGAGCCGACTGTGGTGATCAGAGGAGCATGATATTAGGCCAGTTACCAAGACATCAGTCTTACCTCGATGGCCCCTCGAGTTAAAGTGGGCTGCTACAGGAGTGTCCGCTTCTTGGGTGATGTCATTCAAGTGTTCACGGCACCTATCGCCGATTCTGCGACCAGACTGACCGATGTAGGTCAACTTGCATCGCTTACAGATGATGGCATAAATGATGTTCCGCGATGTGCAAGTGAATCCCTCTCTGATCTCGAAAGGACCATTAGGGAAGAGGACAGTGTCGGTCTGGAGAACGTGGTCACAAGTTTTACATACTCTCCGGTTGCAGCGGATAGTGCCTCGATGGCTGAAGTGGTCAGCAGGAAGACGGCCCTGACAAGAAAGTCTCGGAGGTTCCGGTCACGTCTAAAGGCCACTAGTGGTGGGTCAGGGAAGAGCAGACGAGTAGTAGGGTCAGATCGAAGAATAGGGAGGTAGCGGTGGATGGTCCTAATAGCGGCGTAGTGGTGAGGGTGATGGGTGAGAGCGAGCACTACTCTATCAGAGGGGGGATGAGTAGAGGGGGTAAGAGCAGACTGACGTGAAGTGTGGAGAACTCGACGCAGGGCAGGGAGGAGAGCTGATTCAGGATAGAGACGTCGGCGGAAGAAATCAAGCATAAGGTGGGCATTGTGAAGGAAATCTTCGTCGTCTTGGCAAAGGCGACGAAGTCTGAGAAGCTGGGAATAGGAAGAGAGTTCTTGCAGGATGTAGGATGAGAGGAGTCGTAGCGGAGGAAACTATGGGAGTCAGTGGCCTTGTAGAAGACCGAGGTGAGAAGATGAGAGGTGCCCAAGGAGACTAGGATGTCCAGGAAAGATACGGAGGAGGTGGAGATGTGGAAGGTGATGTGGATAGAGGGGTGGAAATGTCCGACATATTCGATGAAACGGGAGATCTCATCTTCTGGAAGGTCAGACAGACCAATGCAGTCATCAATGTACCTACGATACATGAGGGGAAGAGGGCCCTGGTAGGTATGGATGATTTGGTGCTCAAGGTAACCCATGAAGAGACAAGCATAGCTAGGGCCCATTTTAGTGCCCATCGCCACACCGCTGATCTGGGTGAAGAAATTGCCATTGAACTCGAAAGAGTTGAGGTTCAAGACTAATTCTGCTAGACGGAGGAGGACGCCAGTGGCGATGGAGGGTTGGATCCTACGGTCCAGGAAAAACTGAAGAGCTTGAAGGCCGTCGGAGTGGGGAATAGAAGTATACAGGGAGCAGACATCCATAACGAAGAGGCGGTAGTGACGATCAGGAAGGAGGGTGATAGAGGAAAAGATGTTAAGGGCGTCGTTAGTGTCTTTGACATACGAAGGGAGGCTCATAACTATGGGTTGAAAGACACTGTCGAGGAAGTCAGAAATGAGAACAGTAGGACATGAGATGGAAGAGACAATAGGACGTCCAGGAGAGTCAGGTTTATGTATTTTAGGCAGCATATAGAAAGAGGGTCTGCCCAAGCAGTGGTCAGGAAGGATCATGCTGGAGGAGCTAGAGGGAAGTAATCCATCCTGAATGAAACGGAGGATCGTACGACGCACCACGGCGTTATTAGAGACAGTAGTGTCGTCGGGGGTGGGGAGGTAGAAAGTCGAGTCGGATAATTGTTTATCCCCTTCCCGGATATAAAGGTCTTTCCTCCATACCACCACAGAGCCGCCCTTGTCAGCCGGCTTGATGACAATATCATCACGTCGGCGAAGATCCTGGAGGGCTTGGTACTCTTCACTACTAAGATTAGAGCGTCGAAGTCTATGGGGACGAAGTGCCTTAATATCCCGGTAGGTACTGTTAATGAACTGGTCCAAAGCCTGTGATTCGCCCGAGCGGGGAGTCCAGTCAGATTTACGGGAGGAAAAGCGGGCAAATTCGTCTGTAGGAGGAGGTTGAGAGGAAGAGTTCGGATGATTAAAGTAATAGAGTTTGAGTCGTAGTCGTCTGTGATACTCCTGAATGTCCCGTAAGAGAGAGAATGAGTCACTCAAAGGGCGAAGGGGGACAAACTTAAGACCCTTGCTGAGAAGAGAGCGCTCATGGTCGGAAAGGGGCAAATCAGGGGGAATACAAGTGACAAGGGAGCTAGAGTCAGAGGCATTGGGGAGAGGAGGAGGTGAGGGAGGAGGAGGAGGAGGACGGAGGTTCAAGAGTTTACGTTTGTGCTGAGAGGATAAAAAGTCATACACAGATCGGTTGTGGTGGTGGATGGTATGGCGGATGAAGCGAAGAGTCCCAGGAAAGTTAGAGGTGAGCAGATGGAGTTGGGATAGGAGGTGTTGTAGGCGGTTGTTGAGGTGGGATATAAGACGAGAGTGGCTAGAAGCGACAAGACGAACACGTTTCAGGCCATGCTGGAGTTCAAGGTTCTGCAGTTGGCGGCGAAGATAGTTAGAGAGGTAGGGTTGACCGACTTGAGGTGAGAAGTGAGATCGGAACCCACACGGGAGAAATTTACGATGGAGGCAGTTGTTCAAGAAATTCAGGTGACAGGTAAATCTAGTTTTCTTGAAAGTAGTGAAGGCAAAGTCCTTAGAGATGTTAGAGAGTTCGGGGGGTAGAGTGGAGAAGGAGGCGATGATGGAGTGACGGATAGAATGAGATAGATGTTTGAGGGAGGGCATAGTGAGGAGATGAGAGAAGATCGAGAAGAGAAATGAGAGATAAACCAACTAGATGAAGATAGGTAGGATACGTGAAGGTATAGAGAAGCCAATAATAGAAAGAGGGAAGGTAGTGAATAGAAAGTATGAGGAGCAAAGTGCAAGAGGGGAGGGTAAGGAAGCACCCAGAAGTGAAGGCGAGGAGAGACTGACGAGAGATAGAATAGGTAGGTGAAAGAACGGAGTGGAAATGGTTCTAACTAAAGTACACAGAAATGAAGGCGAGGAGAGACTGACGAGAGATAGAATAGGTAGGTGAAAGAACGGAGTGGAAATGGTTCTAACTAAAGTACACAGAGATGAATGACGTTAAACAAACATAAAGTAGCAACGATATCAATTGAGTAGGGAACAGGCAAATAATTGCAATGCTGCGGTAAAGCTGGTAGCAAGGAGCCAATGGTGGGGTGTGCTAAACACTCCAAGGTATGGTGACAGCTTTACAAATAAAGAACACAACACAATACTGACGTTTCGGCCTGTGGCCTTCTTCAGAATACAGGGACAACGACAACAAGCGGTGAAGCACAATTACTACATGTTAGATGATAAAGTGGAGGGCGAGGAAAGTAGGATGCAAAAATAAGAAAAGAGAGAAATGAATTTTACATGATGAGAGGTATGATGGGCGTCAAAATATATAAAATAGAAAAAGAGAGAGAAAAATGTATAATAAATTGTACTTAGCTGAGCTCAGAGCAGGGAGCAGGAAAACTGTAATCCGTGCTGAAACCAGTCGGAATGACTAAATGACTAAAAGCGCAGAGAACGTGTATAGAAAGCAACACGTGACAAAGACAGGTCAGTAAAGAGGGCAAAAAGGATCAAATATCGGGAAAACCAAAAAGGGGGGGGGGGAAAGGGGGCATAGACGAGGATACTCCTGGGACACAACAAGCAATACATATAAATCACTCAACAATGGAAGTGAGAGATCACGCGAGAGGTTAAGAGAAAGAAATAGAATGACACGACAAAGTAGTAAACTAGGCAGTGGGTGAGAGAGATGGACTCTAATTGTCATCAAGCCGGCTGACAAGGGCGGCTCTGTGGTGGTATGGAGGAAAGACCTTTATATCCGGGAAGGGGATAAACAATTATCCGACTCGACTTTCTACCTCCCCACCCCCGACGACACTACTGTCTCTAATAACGCCGTGGTGCGTCGTACGATCCTCCGTTTCATTCAGGATGGATTACTTCCCTCTAGCTCCTCCCGCATGATCCTTCCTGACCACTGCTTGGGCAGACCCTCTTTCTATATGCTGCCTAAAATACATAAACCTGACTCTCCTGGGCGTCCTATTGTCTCTTCCATCTCATGTCCTACTGTTCTCATTTCTGACTTCCTCGACAGTGTCTTTCAACCCATAGTTATGAGCCTCCCTTCGTATGTCAAAGACACTAACGACGCCCTTAACATCTTTTCCTCTATCACCCTCCTTCCTGATCGTCACTACCGCCTCTTCGTTATGGATGTCTGCTCCCTGTATACTTCTATTCCCCACTCCGACGGCCTTCAAGCTCTTCAGTTTTTCCTGGACCGTAGGATCCAACCCTCCATCGCCACTGGCGTCCTCCTCCGTCTAGCAGAATTAGTCTTGAACCTCAACTCTTTCGAGTTCAATGGCAATTTCTTCACCCAGATCAGCGGTGTGGCGATGGGCACTAAAATGGGCCCTAGCTATGCTTGTCTCTTCATGGGTTACCTTGAGCACCAAATCATCCATACCTACCAGGGCCCTCTTCCCCTCATGTATCGTAGGTACATTGATGACTGCATTGGTCTGTCTGACCTTCCAGAAGATGAGATCTCCCGTTTCATCGAATATGTCGGACATTTCCACCCCTCTATCCACATCACCTTCCACATCTCCACCTCCTCCGTATCTTTCCTGGACATCCTAGTCTCCTTGGGCACCTCTCATCTTCTCACCTCGGTCTTCTACAAGGCCACTGACTCCCATAGTTTCCTCCGCTACGACTCCTCTCATCCTACATCCTGCAAGAACTCTCTTCCCTATTCCCAGCTTCTCAGACTTCGTCGCCTTTGCCAAGACGACGAAGATTTCCTTCACAATGCCCACCTTATGCTTGATTTCTTCCGCCGACGTCTCTATCCTGAATCAGCTCTCCTCCCTGCCCTGCGTCGAGTTCTCCACACTTCACGTCAGTCTGCTCTTACCCCCTCTACTCATCCCCCCTCTGATAGAGTAGTGCTCGCTCTCACCCATCACCCTCACCACTACGCCGCTATTAGGACCATCCACCGCTACCTCCCTATTCTTCGATCTGACCCTACTACTCGTCTGCTCTTCCCTGACCCACCACTAGTGGCCTTTAGACGTGACCGGAACCTCCGAGACTTTCTTGTCAGGGGCCGTCTTCCTGCTGACCACTTCAGCCATCGAGGCACTATCCGCTGCAACCGGAGAGTATGTAAAACTTGTGACCACGTTCTCCAGACCGACACTGTCCTCTTCCCTAATGGTCCTTTCGAGATCAGAGAGGGATTCACTTGCACATCGCGGAACATCATTTATGCCATCATCTGTAAGCGATGCAAGTTGACCTACATCGGTCAGTCTGGTCGCAGAATCGGCGATAGGTGCCGTGAACACTTGAATGACATCACCCAAGAAGCGGACACTCCTGTAGCAGCCCACTTTAACTCGAGGGGCCATCGAGGTAAGACTGATGTCTTGGTAACTGGCCTAATATCATGCTCCTCTGATCACCACAGTCGGCTCACTCTGGAGCACCGTCTGATCGCTCGTTGGGGCTGCCTCACCCCTCGTGGCATCAATGTATCCCTGTCCCTCTGAGGACCCTCCGGCCTCCGACTCCACCCTCCCACCTATGGACCTCTCTTCCTATTTCTTATCTTGGGTCCTCTACTCGTCCATCCCTGCTTTTCATATCCTCTTTGAGTAACCCCCATCTTGCCTTCTTCCTCCTAAACCCCCCCTCTCCCTACACCTTTTTCTCTTCTGACTATCTTCATGTCCTTTACCTCTTTATCACTATATCACCTCTCCACCTGGACTGTACGTACGATCTCTCTGCCCACCTCTATTGTCCCTCGTCCTTCCTACCACCCCTCTGCTGATCTACTCCTAGCTCACCCCTCTCCTCTCTATTAACTTGTAGTCACTACTCATCTATACCTACTATTCCAGTATCCCCCTTATCCTGATGCCCACTTTCATTCCCCCTTTGTTCTATCATTTCCCTACTTCTTTACCTCCTATGGTTCATACCTCTTGCACACCATCCCCTATTGCTCCACTTCTTCCAGACTTTCTCTTTTTCCATTCACTTCTGACCTACCGCCTCTCCCCCTATCCAGTTTTCACATACCTGCTTCTTATCCCTCCTCTCCATACCTCCTCCTCCAATACTTCCCTACCTCCCGATAGACTAACTTCCTCCGGACCACCCCTCTATCGCCCTTCTCATTATACCGGCTTTATTATTCTTCCTCACCGTATCTCTTCCTCCAGTATCCAATCCTTCCTTTCGTTGACCTACCTCTCAACTCGTTCAGTTCGAGGCCATCCATTCTGTAGAGTCCATCTCTCTCACCCACTGCCTAGTTTACTACTTTGTCGTGTCATTCTATTTCTTTCTCTTAACCTCTCGCGTGATCTCTCACTTCCATTGTTGAGTGATTTATATGTATTGCTTGTTGTGTCCCAGGAGTATCCTCGTCTATGCCCCCTTTCCCCCCCCCTTTTTGGTTTTCCCGATATTTGATCCTTTTTGCCCTCTTTACTGACCTGTCTTTGTCACGTGTTGCTTTCTATACACGTTCTCTGCGCTTTTAGTCATTTAGTCATTCCGACTGGTTTCAGCACGGATTACAGTTTTCCTGCTCCCTGCTCTGAGCTCAGCTAAGTACAATTTATTATACATTTTTCTCTCTCTTTTTCTATTTTATATATTTTGACGCCCATCATACCTCTCATCATGTAAAATTCATTTCTCTCTTTTCTTATTTTTGCATCCTACTTTCCTCGCCCTCCACTTTATCATCTAACATGTAGTAATTGTGCTTCACCGCTTGTTGTCGTTGTCCCTGTATTCTGAAGAAGGCCACAGGCCGAAACGTCAGTATTGTGTTGTGTTCTTTATTTGTAAAGCTGTCACCATACCTTGGAGTGTTTAGCACACCCCACCATTGGCTCCCTCTACAGAACATGATTTGTCAAGTTGCTGATAAGTTCTACAGAACGTGATTTGTCAAGTTGCTGATAAGTTCTACAGAACGTGATTTGTCAAGTTGCTAAGTTCTACAGAACGTGATTTGTCAAGTTGCTGATAAGTTCTACAGAACATGATTTGTCAAGTTGCTGATAAGTTCTACAGAATGTGACTTGTCAAGTTGCTGATAAGTTCCACAGAACATGATTTGTCAAGTTGCTGATAAGTTCTACAGAACATGATTTGTCAAGTTGCTGATAAGTTCTACAGAACATGATTTGTCAAGTTGCTGATAAGTTCTACAGAACATGATTTGTTAAGTTGCTGATAAGTTCTACAGAACATGACTTGTCAAGTTGCTGATAAGTTCTACAGAACATGACTTGTCAAGTTGCTGATAAGTTCTACAGAACATGACTTGTCAAGTTGCTGATAAGTTCTACAGAACATGACTTGTCAAGTTGCTGATAGGTTCTACAGAACTAGACGTCGCTGTTTGAGTAATGCCAATGATCGTGTGATGTCAGTGAGACGAAGGTTGGATCCACCAAGAGACTTTGTCCAGTGTCCTCATTATTGCCTAAGTTCCGGTATTGATCTCATCGATGCCTCTAATATTGAATAATAATAATAATATAGTGGATTCATTCTGACTATTCTTCTGTAATACTTGCATTGGAAAGCATTGATTGCTTTTTGTCAGCAGATCTGGCGATGATTTGCTGCCATATATTGATATGGGCAGGCGCTCATAGGCCGATTTAGTCTTGTTGTATCAGTAGGTTTGCTATTTATTAATTGTAGCAATTCTGCAGCTACTGTCACATGACTATTGATATCACTCACTGTTGTTATATACGACTATTAGGACATCACCCATTGTAGCCTGCATCCAGTGATACACGATCTAGCTGTTTAACATGGACATCACATTGTTGCCATAGGACAGAGACGGGAAAACACTTCGCAAAGATTGTGAGAGAACACCACGAGAAAAGATAAGGCACGATGAGAAGAGATAGACACGCAGTGAAATGAGATAAAACACACAGTAAAAAAAGATAACACGTGGTGAGAAGAGATAAGACACAGTGAGAAGATATGTGAGAAGAGATACAGTAAGAAGTGATAAGACACAGTGAGAAGAGATACAATAAGAAGTGATAAGACACAGTGAGAAGAGATACAGTAGGAAGTGATAAGACATGGTGAGAAGAGATACAGTAGGAAGTGATAAGACATGGTGAGAAGAGATACAGTAAGAAGAAATAAGACACTGTGAGATGATATACAGTAAGAAGAAATAAGACATGGTGAGAAGAGATACAGTAAGAAGAAATAAGACATGGTGAGAAGAGATACAGTAAGAAGAAATAAGATACTGTGAGATGATATACAGTAAGAAGAAATAAGACACGGTGAGAAGAGATACAGTAAGAAGAAATAAGACACTGTGAGATGATATACAGTAAGAAGAAATAAGATACTGTGAGATGATATACAGTAAGAAGAAATAAGATACTGTGAGATGATATACAGTAAGAAGAAATAAGACACGGTGAGATGATATACAGTAAGAAGAAATAAGACACGGTGAGAAGAGATACAGTAAGAAGAGATAACACACAGTGATAAGAGATACAGTAAGAAGAGATAAGACACACGGTAAGAAGAGATAAGACACAGGGTAAGAAAAGATAACTAAACAGCGTTAGTGATTTCTCTATCTTGTTTGAGTCACATCACATTGATCACAATGTAGTCAACACAATCACATCACAGACTATTCTCAGTCATAATTCATATTCAAGTTGATTGATCTTTAACTTGGCACGTGATACATAATAGTGGAAGTACTTCTCTTAGAATTACTGTTCTTTAATTAATTCTGGACAATTCAGAGGCTACCGCCGGTGGGTATTGACTTGTCCACAAGTGCTTATCGTCTGTGACATGTAACATTCAATCTCACACAACTTACCTACTACTTGTTCTCTGGTCACAAGTTGGAAATAATCTTAACTACACTTCACAAGCAAACTATAACTGTCTCTGACTTATTTATATTCTGTAAGTTTCTAATTCACTTGTATTGGTTCTGTTCTCTCTACTGCTCACTAACTGTTCCTAAGTCACTGCTATCTTTTCCTATGTTCTCTACTCTAAGCTTGACTAGTCCACATTAATGATTCTTAACTAACTCTATTTACTACTTCTTATTACTGTCTGACTTTCTAACTTTTCTGACTCCTGTGTCTAGCGAACTGAAAACTTGTTGTGAAGAAGGCTAAATATTAAACTATAATTTACATAATTTATGCGCATGGGATATGCATCCAATGGTTTGTCGCAAGATGACAACCTACTACACCGTCCAACCCGTCAAAGTTCCCCAATCCTGAACTATATTTGGCCTATGTCTGGGAATGGTCAAAGCTGGTAGTCTGTGACTCCAAAGTAACCTCTGGTGACCTTGACCACCCCTGAGTTTCAAAATAATGATGCCTATTTCATGACTTGGACCTGTCCTGGAAGTTGTTTATCAACCGAATTCCTGGACAGGTGAATGGTCAAGCCATGTATTGACTCACACTTTTACAATAACTGCTAGGAACAGTTCCATTGTCCCGAAACATGTGTCCGAATTGGATTTCCATTGGTACGTTCTGTCACTAACTACTGGAGACTACTATTCTATACCAATGTTATAAGCTGTTAATGGGTACCAACTGAGTTACCTGACCCATACTTTAATTCACTTACACTGTTACAATAAGGTACGGTGAAAAGAGATAAGACACACAATGAGAAGAGATAAGGTACGGTGAAAAGAGATAAGACACACAATGAGAAGAGATAAGGTACGGTGAAAAGAGATAAGACACACAATGAGAAGAGGTAAGGTACGGTGAAAAGAGATAAGACACACAATGAGAAGAGATAAGGTACGGTTAAAAGAGATAAGACACACAGTGAGAAGAGATAAGGTACAGTGAAAAGAGATAAGACACACAGTGAGAAGAGATAAGGTACGGTTAAAAGAGATAAGACACACAGTGAGAAGAGATAAGGTACGGTTAAAAGAGATAAGACACACAGTGAGAAGAGATAAGGTACGGTTAAAAGAGATAAGACACACAGTGAGAAGAGATAAGGTACGGTTAAAAGAGATAAGACACACAGTGAGAAGAGATAAGGTACGGTTAAAAGAGATAAGACACACAGTGAGAAGAGATAAGGTACGGTTAAAAGAGATAAGACACACAATGAGAAGAGATAAGGTACGGTTAAAAGAGATAAGACACACAGTGAGAAGAGATAAGGTACGGTGAAAAGAGATAAGACACACAGTGAGAAGAGATAAGGTACGGTTAAAAGAGATAAGACACAGTGAGAAGAGATAAGGTACGGTTAAAAGAGATAAGACACACAGTGAGAAGAGATAAGGTACGGTTAAAAGAGATAAGACACACAATGAGAAGAGATAAGGTACGGTTAAAAGAGATAAGACACACAGTGAGAAGAGATAAGGTACGGTGAAAAGAGATAAGACACACAGTGAGAAGAGATAAGGTAGTTGGTGGAGGTCAGTTAATGGAGGTAGGAAGGTCAGTTGGTGGAGGTAGGAAGGTCAGTTGGTTGAGGTAGAGAGGTCAGTTGGTGGAGGTAGGGAGGTCAGTTGGTGGAGGTAGGGAGGTCAGTTGGTGGAGGTAGAGAGGTCAGTTGGTGGAGGTAGAGAGGTCAGTTGGTGGAGGTAGAGAGGTCAGTTGGTGGAGGTAGAGAGGTCAGTTGGTGGAGGTAGAGAGGTCAGTTGATGGAGGTAGAGAGGTCAGTTGGTGGAGGTAGAGAGGTCAGTTGGTGGAGGTAGAGAGGTCAGTTGGTGGAGGTAGAGAGGTCAGTTGGTGGAGGTAGAGAGGTCAGTTGGTGGAGGTAGAGAGGTCAGTTGGTGGAGGTAGAGAGGTCAGTTGATGGAGGTAGAGAGGTCAGTTGGTGGAGGTAGAGAGGTCAGTTGGTGGAGGTAGGAAGGTCAGTTGGTGGAGGTAGGGAGGTCAGTTGGTGGAGGTAGGGAGGTCAGTTGGTGCAGGTAGAGAGGTCAGTTGGTGGAGGTAGGGAGGTCAGTTGGTGCAGGTAGAGAGGTCAGTTGGTGGAGGTAGGGAGGTCAGTTGGTGCAGGTAGAGAGGTCAGTTGGTGGAGGTAGGGAGGTCAGTTGGTGCAGGTAGAGAGGTCAGTTGGTGGAGGTAGAGAGGTCAGTTGGTGGAGGTAGGAAGGTCAGTTGGTGGAGGTAGAGAGGTCAGTTGGTGGAGGTAGGAAGGTCAGTTGGTGGAGGTAGAGAGGTCAGTTGGTGGAGGTAGGAAGGTCAGTTGGTGGAGGTAGAGAGGTCAGTTGGTGGAGGTAGGAAGGTCAGTTGGTGGAGGTAGAGAGGTCAGTTGGTGGAGGTAGGAAGGTCAGTTGGTGGAGGTAGAGAGGTCAGTTGGTGGAGGTAGGAAGGTCAGTTGGTGGAGGTAGAGGTCAGTTGGTGGAGGTAGAGAGGTCAGTTGGTGGAGGTAGGGAGGTCAGTTGGTGGAGGTAGAGAGGTCAGTTGGTGCAGGTAGAGAGGTCAGTTGGTGCAGGTAGAGAGGTCAGTTGGTGGAGGTAGAGAGGTCAGTTGGTGGAGGTAGAGAGGTCAGTTGGTGGAGGTAGGAAGGTCAGTTGGTGGAGGTAGGGAGGTCAGTTGGTGGAGGTAGAGAGGTCAGTTGGTGCAGGTAGAGAGGTCAGTTGGTGCAGATAGAGAGGTCAGTTGGTGGAGGTAGAGAGGTCAGTTGGTGGAGGTAGGAAGGTCAGTTGGTGGAGGTAGGGAGGTCAGTTGGTGGAGGTAGGGAGGTCAGTTGGTGGAGGTAGAGAGGTCAGTTGGTGCAGGTAGAGAGGTCAGTTGGTGGAGGTAGAGAGGTCAGTTGGTGGAGGTAGGGAGGTCAGTTGGTGGAGGTAGGGAGGTCAGTTGGTGGAGGTAGAGAGGTCAGTTGGTGGAGGTAGAGAGGTCAGTTGGTGGAGGTAGAGAGGTCAGTTGGTGGAGGTAGAGAGGTCAGTTGGTGGAGGTAGGAAGGTCAGTTGGTGGAGGTAGGGAGGTCAGTTGGTGGAGGTAGAGAGGTCATTTGGTGGAGGTAGAGAGGTCAGTTGGTGGAGGTAGAGAGGTCAGTTGGTGGAGGTAGAGAGGTCAGTTGGTGGAGGTAGAGAGGTCAGTTGGTGGAGGTAGAGAGGTCAGTTGGTGGAGGTAGAGAGGTCAGTTGGTGGAGGTAGGGAGGTCAGTTGGTGCAGGTAGAGAGGTCAGTTGGTGGAGGTAGAGAGGTCAGTTGGTGGAGGTAGAGAGGTCAGTTGGTGCAGGTAGAGAGGTCAGTTGGTGGAGGTAGGGAGGTCAGTTGGTGGAGGTAGAGAGGTCAGTTGGTGGAGGTAGGGAGGTCAGTTGGTGGAGGTAGAGAGGTCAGTTGGTGCAGGTAGAGAGGTCAGTTGGTGGAGGTAGAGAGGTCAGTTGGTGGAGGTAGAGAGGTCAGTTGGTGGAGGTAGAGAGGTCAGTTGATGGAGGTAGAGAGGTCAGTTGATGCAGGTAGAGAGGTCAGTTGATGGAGGTAGAGAGGTCAGTTGGTGCAGGTAGAGAGGTCAGTTGGTGGAGGTAGAGAGGTCAGTTGGTGGAGGTAGAGAGGTCAGTTGGTGGAGGTAGGGAGGTCAGTTGGTGGAGGTAGGGAGGCCAGTTGGTGCAGGTAGAGAGGTCAGTTGGTGGAGGTAGGAAGGTCAGTTGGTGCAGGTAGAGAGGTCAGTTGGTGGAGGTAGAGAGGTCAGTTGGTGGAGGTAGAGAGGTCAGTTGGTGCAGGTAGAGAGGTCAGTTGGTGGAGGTAGAGAGGTCAGTTGATGGAGGTAGAGAGGTCAGTTGGTGCAGGTAGAGAGGTCAGTTGGTGGAGGTAGAGAGGTCAGTTGATGGAGGTAGAGAGGTCAGTTGATGGAGGTAGAGAGGTCAGTTGGTGGAGGTAGAGAGGTCAGTTGGTGGAGGTAGAGAGGTCAGTTGGTGGAGGTAGAGAGGTCAGTTGATGGAGGTAGAGAGGTCAGTTGGTGGAGGTAGAGAGGTCAGTTGGTGGAGGTAGAGAGGTCAGTTGGTGGAGGTAGAGAGGTCAGTTGGTGGAGGTAGAGAGGTCAGTTGGTGGAGGTAGAGAGGTCAGTTGGTGGAGGTAGAGAGGTCAGTTGATGGAGGTAGTGAGGTCAGTTGGTGGAGGTAGAGAGGTCAGTTGGTGGAGGTAGGAAGGTCAGTTGGTGGAGGTAGGGAGGTCAGTTGGTGCAGGTAGAGAGGTCAGTTGGTGGAGGTAGGGAGGTCAGTTGGTGCAGGTAGAGAGGTCAGTTGGTGGAGGTAGGGAGGTCAGTTGGTGCAGGTAGAGAGGTCAGTTGGTGGAGGTAGGGAGGTCAGTTGGTGCAGGTAGAGAGGTCAGTTGGTGGAGGTAGAGAGGTCAGTTGGTGGAGGTAGGAAGGTCAGTTGGTGGAGGTAGAGAGGTCAGTTGGTGGAGGTAGGAAGGTCAGTTGGTGGAGGTAGAGAGGTCAGTTGGTGGAGGTAGGAAGGTCAGTTGGTGGAGGTAGAGAGGTCAGTTGGTGGAGGTAGGAAGGTCAGTTGGTGGAGGTAGGGAGGTCAGTTGGTGGAGGTAGGGAGGTCAGTTGGTGGAGGTAGAGAGGTCAGTTGGTGGAGGTAGAGAGGTCAGTTGGTGGAGGTAGAGAGGTCAGTTGGTGGAGGTAGAGAGGTCAGTTGGTGGAGGTAGAGAGGTCAGTTGGTGGAGGTAGAGAGGTCAGTTGGTGGAGGTAGAGAGGTCAGTTGGTGGAGGTAGGGAGGTCAGTTGGTGCAGGTAGAGAGGTCAGTTGGTGGAGGTAGAGAGGTCAGTTGGTGGAGGTAGAGAGGTCAGTTGGTGCAGGTAGAGAGGTCAGTTGGTGGAGGTAGGGAGGTCAGTTGGTGGAGGTAGGGAGGTCAGTTGGTGGAGGTAGGGAGGTCAGTTGGTGGAGGTAGAGAGGTCAGTTGGTGCAGGTAGAGAGGTCAGTTGGTGGAGGTAGAGAGGTCAGTTGGTGGAGGTAGAGAGGTCAGTTGATGGAGGTAGAGAGGTCAGTTGATGCAGGTAGAGAGGTCAGTTGATGGAGGTAGAGAGGTCAGTTGGTGCAGGTAGAGAGGTCAGTTGGTGGAGGTAGAGAGGTCAGTTGGTGGAGGTAGGGAGGTCAGTTGGTGGAGGTAGGGAGGCCAGTTGGTGCAGGTAGAGAGGTCAGTTGGTGGAGGTAGGAAGGTCAGTTGGTGCAGGTAGAGAGGTCAGTTGGTGGAGGTAGAGAGGTCAGTTGGTGCAGGTAGAGAGGTCAGTTGGTGGAGGTAGAGAGGTCAGTTGATGGAGGTAGAGAGGTCAGTTGGTGCAGGTAGAGAGGTCAGTTGGTGGAGGTAGAGAGGTCAGTTGATGGAGGTAGAGAGGTCAGTTGATGGAGGTAGAGAGGTCAGTTGGTGGAGGTAGAGAGGTCAGTTGGTGGAGGTAGAGAGGTCAGTTGGTGGAGGTAGAGAGGTCAGTTGATGGAGGTAGAGAGGTCAGTTGGTGGAGGTAGAGAGGTCAGTTGGTGGAGGTAGAGAGGTCAGTTGGTGGAGGTAGAGAGGTCAGTTGGTGGAGGTAGAGAGGTCAGTTGGTGGAGGTAGAGAGGTCAGTTGGTGGAGGTAGAGAGGTCAGTTGATGGAGGTAGAGAGGTCAGTTGGTGGAGGTAGAGAGGTCAGTTGGTGGAGGTAGGAAGGTCAGTTGGTGGAGGTAGGGAGGTCAGTTGGTGCAGGTAGAGAGGTCAGTTGGTGGAGGTAGGGAGGTCAGTTGGTGCAGGTAGAGAGGTCAGTTGGTGGAGGTAGGGAGGTCAGTTGGTGCAGGTAGAGAGGTCAGTTGGTGGAGGTAGGGAGGTCAGTTGGTGCAGGTAGAGAGGTCAGTTGGTGGAGGTAGAGAGGTCAGTTGGTGGAGGTAGGAAGGTCAGTTGGTGGAGGTAGAGAGGTCAGTTGGTGGAGGTAGGAAGGTCAGTTGGTGGAGGTAGAGAGGTCAGTTGGTGGAGGTAGGAAGGTCAGTTGGTGGAGGTAGAGAGGTCAGTTGGTGGAGGTAGGAAGGTCAGTTGGTGGAGGTAGAGAGGTCAGTTGGTGGAGGTAGGAAGGTCAGTTGGTGGAGGTAGAGAGGTCAGTTGGTGGAGGTAGGAAGGTCAGTTGGTGGAGGTAGAGAGGTCAGTTGGTGGAGGTAGAGAGGTCAGTTGGTGGAGGTAGAGAGGTCAGTTGGTGGAGGTAGAGAGGTCAGTTGGTGCAGGTAGAGAGGTCAGTTGGTGCAGGTAGAGAGGTCAGTTGGTGGAGGTAGAGAGGTCAGTTGGTGGAGGTAGAGAGGTCAGTTGGTGGAGGTAGGAAGGTCAGATGGTGGAGGTAGGGAGGTCAGTTGGTGGAGGTAGGGAGGTCAGTTGGTGCAGGTAGAGAGGTCAGTTGGTGCAGATAGAGAGGTCAGTTGGTGGAGGTAGAGAGGTCAGTTGGTGGAGGTAGGAAGGTCAGTTGGTGGAGGTAGGGAGGTCAGTTGGTGGAGGTAGGGAGGTCAGTTGGTGGAGGTAGAGAGGTCAGTTGGTGCAGGTAGAGAGGTCAGTTGGTGGAGGTAGAGAGGTCAGTTGGTGGAGGTAGGGAGGTCAGTTGGTGGAGGTAGGGAGGTCAGTTGGTGGAGGTAGAGAGGTCAGTTGGTGGAGGTAGAGAGGTCAGTTGGTGGAGGTAGAGAGGTCAGTTGGTGGAGGTAGAGAGGTCAGTTGGTGGAGGTAGGAAGGTCAGTTGGTGGAGGTAGGGAGGTCAGTTGGTGGAGGTAGAGAGGTCAGTTGGTGGAGGTAGAGAGGTCAGTTGGTGGAGGTAGAGAGGTCAGTTGGTGGAGGTAGAGAGGTCAGTTGGTGGAGGTAGAGAGGTCAGTTGGTGGAGGTAGAGAGGTCAGTTGGTGGAGGTAGAGAGGTCAGTTGGTGGAGGTAGGGAGGTCAGTTGGTGGAGGTAGAGAGGTCAGTTGGTGCAGGTAGAGAGGTCAGTTGGTGGAGGTAGAGAGGTCAGTTGGTGGAGGTAGAGAGGTCAGTTGGTGCAGGTAGAGAGGTCAGTTGGTGCAGGTAGAGAGGTCAGTTGGTGGAGGTAGAGAGGTCAGTTGGTGGAGGTAGAGAGGTCAGTTGGTGGAGGTAGAGAGGTCAGTTGATGGAGGTAGAGAGGTCAGTTGATGCAGGTAGAGAGGTCAGTTGATGGAGGTAGAGAGGTCAGTTGGTGGAGGTAGAGAGGTCAGTTGGTGGAGGTAGAGAGGTCAGTTGGTGGAGGTAGGGAGGTCAGTTGGTGGAGGTAGGGAGGTCAGTTGGTGCAGGTAGAGAGGTCAGTTGGTGGAGGTAGGAAGGTCAGTTGGTGCAGGTAGAGAGGTCAGTTGGTGGAGGTAGAGAGGTCAGTTGATGGAGGTAGAGAGGTCAGTTGGTGCAGGTAGAGAGGTCAGTTGGTGGAGGTAGAGAGGTCAGTTGATGGAGGTAGAGAGGTCAGTTGGTGCTGGTAGAGAGGTCAGTTGGTGGAGGTAGAGAGGTCAGTTGATGGAGGTAGAGAGGTCAGTTGATGGAGGTAGAGAGGTCAGTTGATGGAGGTAGAGAGGTCAGTTGGTGCAGGTAGAGAGGTCAGTTGGTGCAGGTAGAGAGGTCAGTTGGTGCAGGTAGAGAGGTCAGTTGGTGCAGGTAGAGAGGTCAGTTGGTGCAGGTAGAGAGGTCAGTTGGTGCAGGTAGAGAGGTCAGTTGGTGCAGGTAGAGAGGTCAGTTGGTGCAGGTAGAGAGGTCAGTTGGTGCAGGTAGAGAGGTCAGTTGGTGGAGGTAGAGAGGTCAGTTGGTGCAGGTAGAGAGGTCAGTTGGTGCAGGTAGAGAGGTCAGTTGGTGGAGGTAGAGAGGTCAGTTGGTGGAGGTAGAGAGGTCAGTTGGTGGAGGTAGAGAGGTCAGTTGGTGGAGGTAGAGAGGTCAGTTGGTGGAGGTAGAGAGGTCAGTTGGTGGTGGTAGAGAGGTCAGTTGGTGCAGGTAGAGAGGTCAGTTGGTGCAGGTAGAGAGGTCAGTTGGTGGAGGTAGAGAGGTCAGTTGGTGCAGGTAGAGAGGTCAGTTGGTGCAGGTAGAGAGGTCAGTTGGTGGAGGTAGAGAGGTCAGTTGGTGCAGGTAGAGAGGTCAGTTGGTGCAGGTAGAGAGGTCAGTTGGTGCAGGTAGAGAGGTCAGTTGGTGCAGGTAGAGAGGTCAGTTGGTGCAGGTAGAGAGGTCAGTTGGTGCAGGTAGAGAGGTCAGTTGGTGCAGGTAGAGAGGTCAGTTGGTGCAGGTAGAGAGGTCAGTTGGTGCAGGTAGAGAGGTCAGTTGGTGGAGGTAGAGAGGTCAGTTGGTGGAGGTAGAGAGGTCAGTTGGTGCAGGTAGAGAGGTCAGTTGGTGGAGGTAGAGAGGTCAGTTGGTGCAGGTAGAGAGGTCAGTTGGTGCAGGTAGAGAGGTCAGTTGGTGGAGGTAGAGAGGTCAGTTGGTGCAGGTAGAGAGGTCAGTTGGTGCAGGTAGAGAGGTCAGTTGGTGCAGGTAGAGAGGTCAGTTGGTGGAGGTAGGGAGGTCAGTTGATGCAGGTAGAGAGGTCAGTTGATGGAGGTAGGGAGGTCAGTTGGTGGAGGTAGGGAGGTCAGTTGGTGGAGGTAGGGAGGTCAGTTGGTGGAGGTAGGGAGGTCAGTTGGTGGAGGTAGAGAGGTCAGTTGGTGGAGGTAGAGAGGTCAGTTGGTGGAGGTAGAGAGGTCAGTTGGTGGAGGTAGAGAGGTCAGTTGGTGGAGGTAGAGAGGTCAGTTGGTGGAGGTAGGGAGGTCAGTTGGTGCAGGTAGAGAGGTCAGTTGGTGCAGGTAGAGAGGTCAGTTGGTGGAGGTAGAGAGGTCAGTTGGTGGAGGTAGAGAGGTCAGTTGGTGGAGGTAGAGAGGTCAGTTGGTGGAGGTAGAGAGGTCAGTTGGTGCAGGTAGGGAGGTCTGTTGGTGGAGGTAGGGAGGTCAGTTGGTGCAGGTAGAGAGGTCAGTTGGTGCAGGTAGGGAGGTCAGTTGATGGAGGTAGGGAGGTCAGTTGGTGGAGGTAGAGAGGTCAGTTGGTGGAGGTTGGGAGGTCAGTTGGTGGAGGTAGAGAGGTCAGTTGGTGGAGGTAGGGAGGTCAGTTGGTGGAGGTAGAGAGGTCAGTTGGTGGAGGTAGGGAGGTCAGTTGATGGAGGTAGGGAGGTCAGTTGATGGAGGTAGAGAGGTCAGTTGGTGGAGGTAGGGAGGTCAGTTGATGGAGGTAGGGAGGTCAGTTGATGGAGGTAGAGAGGTCAGTTGATGGAGGTAGAGAGGTCAGTTGGTGGAGGTAGAGAGGTCAGTTGGTGGAGGTAGAGAGGTCAGTTGGTGGAGGTAGAGAGGTCAGTTGGTGGAGGTAGAGAGGTCAGTTGGTGCAGGTAGAGAGGTCAGTTGGTGCAGGTAGAGAGGTCAGTTGGTGCAGGTAGAGAGGTCAGTTGGTGCAGGTAGAGAGGTCAGTTGGTGGAGGTAGAGAGGTCAGTTGGTGGAGGTAGAGAGGTCAGTTGGTGGAGGTAGAGAGGTCAGTTGGTGCAGGTAGAGAGGTCAGTTGGTGGAGGTAGAGAGGTCAGTTGGTGGAGGTAGAGAGGTCAGTTGGTGGAGGTAGGGAGGTCAGTTGGTGGAGGTAGAGAGGTCAGTTGGTGGAGGTAGAGAGGTCAGTTGGTGGAGGTAGGGAGGTCAGTTGATGGAGGTAGAGAGGTCAGTTGGTGCAGGTAGAGAGGTCAGTTGGTGGAGGTAGAGAGGTCAGTTGGTGGAGGTAGGGAGGTCAGTTGGTGGAGGTAGAGAGGTCAGTTGGTGCAGGTAGAGAGGTCAGTTGGTGGAGGTAGAGAGGTCAGTTGGTGGAGGTAGAGAGGTCAGTTGGTGGAGGTAGAGAGGTCAGTTGGTGGAGGTAGAGAGGTCAGTTGGTGGAGGTAGAGAGGTCAGTTGGTGGAGGTAGAGAGGTCAGTTGGTGGAGGTAGAGAGGTCAGTTGGTGGAGGTAGAGAGGTCAGTTGGTGGAGGTAGAGAGGTCAGTTGGTGCAGGTAGAGAGGTCAGTTGGTGGAGGTAGAGAGGTCAGTTGGTGGAGGTAGAGAGGTCAGTTGGTGGAGGTAGAGAGGTCAGTTGGTGGAGGTAGGGAGGTCAGTTGGTGGAGGTAGAGAGGTCAGTTGGTGGAGGTAGAGAGGTCAGTTGGTGGAGGTAGAGAGGTCAGTTGGTGCAGGTAGAGAGGTCAGTTGGTGGAGGTAGGGAGGTCAGTTGGTGCAGGTAGAGAGGTCAGTTGGTGCAGGTAGAGAGGTCAGTTGGTGGAGGTAGAGAGGTCAGTTGGTGGAGGTAGAGAGGTCAGTTGGTGCAGGTAGAGAGGTCAGTTGGTGGAGGTAGGGAGGTCAGTTGGTGGAGGTAGAGAGGTCAGTTGGTGCAGGTAGAGAGGTCAGTTGGTGCAGGTAGAGAGGTCAGTTGGTGGAGGTAGAGAGGTCAGTTGGTGCAGGTAGAGAGGTCAGTTGGTGCAGGTAGAGAGGTCAGTTGGTGGAGGTAGAGAGGTCAGTTGGTGAGGTAGAGAGGTCAGTTGGTGGAGGTAGAGAGGTCAGTTGGTGGAGGTAGAGAGGTCAGTTGGTGGAGGTAGAGAGGTCAGTTGGTGGAGGTAGAGAGGTCAGTTGGTGCAGGTAGAGAGGTCAGTTGGTGGAGGTAGAGAGGTCAGTTGGTGGAGGTAGAGAGGTCAGTTGGTGCAGGTAGAGAGGTCAGTTGGTGGAGGTAGAGAGGTCAGTTGGTGGAGGTAGAGAGGTCAGTTGGGAGGTAGAGAGGTCAGTTGGTGCAGGTAGAGAGGTCAGTTGGTGCAGGTAGAGAGGTCAGTTGGTGCAGGTAGAGAGGTCAGTTGGTGCAGGTAGAGAGGTCAGTTGGTGCAGGTAGAGAGGTCAGTTGGTGCAGGTAGAGAGGTCAGTTGGTGCAGGTAGAGAGGTCAGTTGGTGCAGGTAGAGAGGTCAGTTGGTGCAGGTAGAGAGGTCAGTTGGTGCAGGTAGAGAGGTCAGTTGGTGCAGGTAGAGAGGTCAGTTGGTGCAGGTAGAGAGGTCAGTTGGTGCAGGTAGAGAGGTCAGTTGGTGCAGGTAGAGAGGTCAGTTGGTGCAGGTAGAGAGGTCAGTTGGTGCAGGTAGAGAGGTCAGTTGGTGCAGGTAGAGAGGTCAGTTGGTGCAGGTAGAGAGGTCAGTTGGTGCAGGTAGAGAGGTCAGTTGGTGCAGGTAGAGAGGTCAGTTGGTGCAGGTAGAGAGGTCAGTTGGTGCAGGTAGAGAGGTCAGTTGGTGGAGGTAGAGAGGTCAGTTGGTGGAGGTAGAGAGGTCAGTTGGTGCAGGTAGAGAGGTCAGTTGGTGGAGGTAGAGAGGTCAGTTGGTGCAGGTAGAGAGGTCAGTTGGTGCAGGTAGAGAGGTCATTTGGTGGAGGTAGAGAGGTCAGTTGGTGCAGGTAGAGAGGTCAGTTGGTGCAGGTAGAGAGGTCAGTTGGTGCAGGTAGAGAGGTCAGTTGGTGGAGGTAGGGAGGTCAGTTGGTGCAGGTAGAGAGGTCAGTTGATGGAGGTAGGGAGGTCAGTTGGTGGAGGTAGGGAGGTCAGTTGGTGGAGGTAGGGAGGTCAGTTGGTGGAGGTAGGGAGGTCAGTTGGTGGAGGTAGAGAGGTCAGTTGGTGGAGGTAGAGAGGTCAGTTGGTGGAGGTAGAGAGGTCAGTTGGTGGAGGTAGAGAGGTCAGTTGGTGGAGGTAGAGAGGTCAGTTGGTGGAGGTAGGGAGGTCAGTTGGTGGAGGTAGAGAGGTCAGTTGGTGGAGGTAGAGAGGTCAGTTGGTGGAGGTAGAGAGGTCAGTTGGTGGAGGTAGAGAGGTCAGTTGGTGGAGGTAGAGAGGTCAGTTGGTGGAGGTAGAGAGGTCAGTTGTTGCAGGTAGGAGGTCAGTTGGTGGAGGTAGGGAGGTCAGTTGGTGCAGGTAGAGAGGTCAGTTGGTGCAGGTAGGGAGGTCAGTTGGTGGAGGTAGGGAGGTCAGTTGGTGGAGGTAGAGAGGTCAGTTGGTGGAGGTAGGGAGGTCAGTTGGTGGAGGTAGAGAGGTCAGTTGGTGGAGGTAGAGAGGTCAGTTGGTGCAGGTAGGGAGGTCAGTTGGTGGAGGTAGGGAGGTCAGTTGGTGGAGGTAGAGAGGTCAGTTGGTGGAGGTAGAGAGGTCAGTTGGTGGAGGTAGGGAGGTCAGTTGGTGGAGGTAGGAGGTCAGTTGGTGGAGGTAGGGAGGTCAGTTGGTGGAGGTAGAGAGGTCAGTTGGTGGAGGTAGGGAGGTCAGTTGGTGGAGGTAGGGAGGTCAGTTGATGGAGGTAGAGAGGTCAGTTGGTGGAGGTAGAGAGGTCAGTTGGTGGAGGTAGAGAGGTCAGTTGGTGGAGGTAGAGAGGTCAGTTGGTGGAGGTAGAGAGGTCAGTTGGTGCAGGTAGAGAGGTCAGTTGGTGCAGGTAGAGAGGTCAGTTGGTGGAGGTAGAGAGGTCAGTTGGTGGAAGTAGAGAGGTCAGTTGGTGCAGGTAGAGAGGTCAGTTGGTGGAGGTAGAGAGGTCAGTTGGTGGAGGTAGAGAGGTCAGTTGGTGGAGGTAGAGAGGTCAGTTGGTGGAGGTAGGGAGGTCAGTTGGTGGAGGTAGAGAGGTCAGTTGGTGGAGGTAGAGAGGTCAGTTGATGGAGGTAGGGAGGTCAGTTGATGGAGGTAGAGAGGTCAGTTGGTGCAGGTAGAGAGGTCAGTTGGTGGAGGTAGAGAGGTCAGTTGGTGGAGGTAGAGAGGTCAGTTGGTGGAGGTAGGGAGGTCAGTTGGTGGAGGTAGAGAGGTCAGTTGGTGCAGGTAGAGAGGTCAGTTGGTGGAGGTAGAGAGGTCAGTTGGTGGAGGTAGAGAGGTCAGTTGGTGGAGGTAGAGAGGTCAGTTGGTGGAGGTAGAGAGGTCAGTTGGTGGAGGTAGAGAGGTCAGTTGGTGGAGGTAGAGAGGTCAGTTGGTGCAGGTAGAGAGGTCAGTTGGTGGAGGTAGAGAGGTCAGTTGGTGGAGGTAGAGAGGTCAGTTGGTGGAGGTAGAGAGGTCAGTTGGTGGAGGTAGAGAGGTCAGTTGGTGGAGGTAGAGAGGTAGAGAGGTCAGTTGGTGGAGGTAGGAGGTCAGTTGGTGCAGGTAGGGAGGTCAGTTGGTGCAGGTAGAGAGGTCAGTTGATGGAGGTAGAGAGGTCAGTTGGTGGAGGTAGAGAGGTCAGTTGGTGCAGGTAGAGAGGTCAGTTGGTGGAGGTAGGGAGGTCAGTTGGTGCAGGTAGAGAGGTCAGTTGGTGGAGGTAGGGAGGTCAGTTGGTGGAGGTAGGGAGGTCAGTTGGTGGAGGTAGGGAGGTCAGTTGGTGGAGGTAGGGAGGTCAGTTGGTGCAGGTAGGGAGGTCAGTTGGTGCAGGTAGGGAGGTCAGTTGGTGGAGGTAGGGAGGTCAGTTGGTGCAGGTAGGGAGGTCAGTTGGTGGAGGTAGGGAGGTCAGTTGGTGGAGGTAGGGAGGTCAGTTGGTGGAGGTAGAGAGGTCAGTTGGTGGAGGTAGGGAGGTCAGTTGGTGGAGGTAGAGAGGTCAGTTGGTGGAGGTAGGGAGGTCAGTTGGTGGAGGTAGGGAGGTCAGTTGGTGCAGGTAGGGAGGTCAGTTGGTGGAGGTAGGGAGGTCAGTTGGTGGAGGTAGAGAGGTCAGTTGGTGGAGGTAGAGAGGTCAGTTGGTGGAGGTAGGGAGGTCAGTTGGTGGAGGTAGGGAGGTCAGTTGGTGGAGGTAGAGAGGTCAGTTGGTGGAGGTAGAGAGGTCAGTTGGTGGAGGTAGGGAGGTCAGTTGGTGGAGGTAGAGAGGTCAGTTGGTGGAGGTAGGGAGGTCAGTTGGTGGAGGTAGAGAGGTCAGTTGGTGGAGGTAGGGAGGTCAGTTGGTGGAGGTAGAGAGGTCAGTTGGTGGAGGTAGGGAGGTCAGTTGGTGGAGGTAGAGAGGTCAGTTGGTGCAGGTAGAGAGGTCAGTTGGTGCAGGTAGAGAGGTCAGTTGGTGGAGGTAGAGAGGTCAGTTGGTGGAGGTAGAGAGGTCAGTTGGTGGAGGTAGAGAGGTCAGTTGGTGGAGGTAGAGAGGTCAGTTGGTGGAGGTAGAGAGGTCAGTTGGTGGAGGTAGAGAGGTCAGTTGGTGGAGGTAGAGAGGTCAGTTGGTGGAGGTAGAGAGGTCAGTTGGTGGAGGTAGGGAGGTCAGTTGGTGGAGGTAGAGAGGTCAGTTGGTGGAGGTAGAGAGGTCAGTTGGTGGAGGTAGAGAGGTCAGTTGGTGGAGGTAGAGAGGTCAGTTGGTGGAGGTAGAGAGGTCAGTTGGTGGAGGTAGAGAGGTCAGTTGGTGGAGGTAGAGAGGTCAGTTGGTGGAGGTAGAGAGGTCAGTTGATGCAGGTAGAGAGGTCAGTTGGTGGAGGTAGAGAGGTCAGTTGGTGGAGGTAGAGAGGTCAGTTGGTGCAGGTAGAGAGGTCAGTTGGTGGAGGTAGAGAGGTCAGTTGGTGGAGGTAGGGAGGTCAGTTGGTGCAGGTAGAGAGGTCAGTTGGTGCAGGTAGAGAGGTCAGTTGGTGGAGGTAGAGAGGTCAGTTGGTGCAGGTAGAGAGGTCAGTTGGTGGAGGTAGAGAGGTCAGTTGGTGGAGGTCAGTTGGTGCAGGTAGAGAGGTCAGTTGGTGCAGGTAGAGAGGTCAGTTGGTGGAGGTAGAGAGGTCAGTTGGTGGAGGTAGAGAGGTCAGTTGGTGCAGGTAGAGAGGTCAGTTGGTGGAGGTAGAGAGGTCAGTTGGTGGAGGTAGAGAGGTCAGTTGGTGCAGGTAGAGAGGTCAGTTGGTGGAGGTAGAGAGGTCAGTTGGTGGAGGTAGGGAGGTCAGTTGGTGCAGGTAGAGAGGTCAGTTGGTGGAGGTAGAGAGGTCAGTTGGTGCAGGTAGAGAGGTCAGTTGGTGGAGGTCAGTTGGTGCAGGTAGAGAGGTCAGTTGGTGCAGGTAGAGAGGTCAGTTGGTGCAGGTAGAGAGGTCAGTTGGTGCAGGTAGAGAGGTCAGTTGGTGCAGGTAGAGAGGTCAGTTGGTGGAGGTAGGGAGGTCAGTTGGTGGAGGTAGAGAGGTCAGTTGGTGGCAGGTAGAGAGGTCAGTTGGTGGAGGTAGGGAGGTCAGTTGGTGCAGGTAGAGAGGTCAGTTGGTGCAGGTAGAGAGGTCAGTTGGTGGAGGTAGAGAGGTCAGTTGGTGCAGGTAGAGAGGTCAGTTGGTGCAGGTAGAGAGGTCAGTTGGTGCAGGTAGAGAGGTCAGTTGGTGGAGGTAGAGAGGTCAGTTGGTGGAGGTAGAGAGGTCAGTTGGTGCAGGTAGAGAGGTCAGTTGGTGCAGGTAGAGAGGTCAGTTGGTGGAGGTCAGTTGGTGCAGGTAGAGAGGTCAGTTGGTGCAGGTAGAGAGGTCAGTTGGTGCAGGTAGAGAGGTCAGTTGGTGCAGGTAGAGAGGTCAGTTGGTGGAGGTAGAGAGGTCAGTTGGTGCAGGTAGAGAGGTCAGTTGGTGGAGGTAGAGAGGTCAGTTGGTGGAGGTAGAGAGGTCAGTTGGTGGAGGTAGAGAGGTCAGTTGGTGGAGGTAGAGAGGTCAGTTGGTGGAGGTAGAGAGGTCAGTTGGTGGAGGTAGAGAGGTCAGTTGGTGGAGGTAGAGAGGTCAGTTGGTGGAGGTCAGTTGGTGCAGGTAGAGAGGTCAGTTGGTGCAGGTAGAGAGGTCAGTTGGTGGAGGTAGAGAGGTCAGTTGGTGGAGGTAGAGAGGTCAGTTGGTGCAGGTAGAGAGGTCAGTTGGTGGAGGTAGAGAGGTCAGTTGGTGGAGGTAGAGAGGTCAGTTGGTGGAGGTAGAGAGGTCAGTTGGTGCAGGTAGAGAGGTCAGTTGGTGCAGGTAGAGAGGTCAGTTGGTGCAGGTAGGGAGGTCAGTTGGTGGAGGTAGGGAGGTCAGTTGGTGCAGGTAGAGAGGTCAGTTGGTGGAGGTAGAGAGGTCAGTTGGTGGAGGTAGAGAGGTCAGTTGGTGCAGGTAGAGAGGTCAGTTGGTGCAGGTAGAGAGGTCAGTTGGTGGAGGTAGGGAGGTCAGTTGGTGCAGGTAGAGAGGTCAGTTGGTGGAGGTAGAGAGGTCAGTTGGTGGAGGTAGAGAGGTCAGTTGGTGCAGGTAGAGAGGTCAGTTGGTGGAGGTAGAGAGGTCAGTTGGTGCAGGTAGAGAGGTCAGTTGGTGGAGGTAGAGAGGTCAGTTGGTGCAGGTAGAGAGGTCAGTTGGTGGAGGTAGAGAGGTCAGTTGGTGCAGGTAGAGAGGTCAGTTGATGGAGGTAGAGAGGTCAGTTGGTGGAGGTAGAGAGGTCAGTTGGTGGAGGTAGAGAGGTCAGTTGGTGGAGGTAGAGAGGTCAGTTGGTGGAGATAGAGAGGTCAGTTGGTGGAGGTAGGGAGGTCAGTTGGTGGAGGTAGGGAGGTCAGTTGGTGGAGGTAGGGAGGTCAGTTGGTGGAGGTAGAGAGGTCAGTTGGTGGAGGTAGAGAGGTCAGTTGGTGCAGGTAGAGAGGTCAGTTGGTGGAGGTAGGAAGGTCAGTTGGTGCAGGTAGAGAGGTCAGTTGGTGCAGGTAGAGAGGTCAGTTGGTGCAGGTAGAGAGGTCAGTTGGTGCAGGTAGAGAGGTCAGTTGGTGCAGGTAGAGAGGTCAGTTGGTGCAGGTAGAGAGGTCAGTTGGTGGAGGTAGGAAGGTCAGTTGGTGGAGGTAGGAAGGTCAGTTGGTGGAGGTAGGGAGGTCAGTTGGTGCAGGTAGAGAGGTCAGTTGGTGGAGGTCAGTTGGTGGAGGTAGAGAGGTCAGTTGGTGGAGGTAGAGAGGTCAGTTGGTGGAGGTAGAGAGGTCAGTTGGTGGAGGTAGGGAGGTCAGTTGGTGCAGGTAGAGAGGTCAGTTGGTGGAGGTCAGTTGGTGCAGGTAGAGAGGTCAGTTGGTGCAGGTAGAGAGGTCAGTTGGTGGAGGTAGAGAGGTCAGTTGGTGCAGGTAGAGAGGTCAGTTGGTGCAGGTAGAGAGGTCAGTTGGTGCAGGTAGAGAGGTCAGTTGGTGCAGGTAGAGAGGTCAGTTGGTGCAGGTAGAGAGGTCAGTTGGTGCAGGTAGAGAGGTCAGTTGGTGCAGGTAGAGAGGTCAGTTGGTGCAGGTAGAGAGGTCAGTTGGTGCAGGTAGAGAGGTCAGTTGGTGGAGGTAGGAAGGTCAGTTGGTGCAGGTAGAGAGGTCAGTTGGTGGAGGTAGGGAGGTCAGTTGGTGCAGGTAGAGAGGTCAGTTGGTGGAGGTAGGGAGGTCAGTTGGTGCAGGTAGAGAGGTCAGTTGGTGCAGGTAGAGAGGTCCGTTGGTGGAGGTCAGTTGGTGCAGGTAGAGAGGTCAGTTGGTGCAGGTAGGGAGGTCAGTTGGTGCAGGTAGGGAGGTCAGTTGGTGCAGGTAGAGAGGTCAGTTGGTGCAGGTAGAGAGGTCAGTTGGTGCAGGTAGAGAGGTCAGTTGGTGCAGGTAGAGAGGTCAGTTGGTGCAGGTAGGGAGGTCAGTTGGTGCAGGTAGAGAGGTCAGTTGGTGCAGGTAGAGAGGTCAGTTGGTGCAGGTAGAGAGGTCAGTTGGTGCAGGTAGAGAGGTCAGTTGGTGCAGGTAGAGAGGTCAGTTGGTGCAGGTAGAGAGGTCAGTTGGTGCAGGTAGAGAGGTCAGTTGGTGCAGGTAGAGAGGTCAGTTGGTGGAGGTAGAGAGGTCAGTTGGTGCAGGTAGAGAGGTCAGTTGGTGCAGGTAGAGAGGTCAGTTGGTGGAGGTAGGAGGTCAGTTGGTGGAGGTAGAGAGGTCAGTTGGTGGAGGTAGAGAGGTCAGTTGGTGGAGGTAGAGAGGTCAGTTGGTGGAGGTAGAGAGGTCAGTTGGTGCAGGTAGAGAGGTCAGTTGGTGCAGGTAGAGAGGTCAGTTGGTGGAGGTAGGGAGGTCAGTTGGTGGAGGTAGAGAGGTCAGTTGGTGGAGGTAGGGAGGTCAGTTGGTGGAGGTAGGGAGGTCAGTTGGTGGAGGTAGAGAGGTCAGTTGGTGGAGGTAGAGAGGTCAGTTGATGGAGGTAGGGAGGTCAGTTGGTGCAGGTAGAGAGGTCAGTTGGTGGAGGTAGGGAGGTCAGTTGGTGAGGTAGAGAGGTCAGTTGGTGGAGGTAGAGAGGTCAGTTGGTGGAGGTAGGGAGGTCAGTTGGTGCAGGTAGAGAGGTCAGTTGGTGGAGGTAGAGAGGTCAGTTGGTGGAGGTAGAGAGGTCAGTTGGTGGAGGTAGGGCGGTCAGTTGATGGAGGTAGGGAGGTCAGTTGGTGGAGGTAGAGAGGTCAGTTGATGGAGGTAGAGAGGTCAGTTGGTGCAGGTAGAGAGGTCAGTTGGTGCAGGTAGAGAGGTCAGTTGATGGAGGTAGAGAGGTCAGTTGATGGAGGTAGAGAGGTCAGTTGATGGAGGTAGAGAGGTCAGTTGGTGGAGGTAGAGAGGTCAGTTGGTGGAGGTAGAGAGGTCAGTTGGTGGAGGTAGAGAGGTCAGTTGGTGGAGGTAGAGAGGTCAGTTGGTGGAGGTAGAGAGGTCAGTTGGTGGAGGTAGAGAGGTCAGTTGGTGCAGGTAGAGAGGTCAGTTGGTGCAGGTAGAGAGGTCAGTTGGTGCAGGTAGAGAGGTCAGTTGGTGCAGGTAGAGAGGTCAGTTGGTGCAGGTAGAGAGGTCAGTTGGTGCAGGTAGAGAGGTCAGTTGGTGCAGGTAGAGAGGTCAGTTGGTGCAGGTAGAGAGGTCAGTTGGTGCAGGTAGAGAGGTCAGTTGGTGCAGGTAGAGAGGTCAGTTGATGGAGGTAGAGAGGTCAGTTGATGGAGGTAGAGAGGTCAGTTGATGGAGGTAGAGAGGTCAGTTGATGCAGGTAGAGAGGTCAGTTGATGGAGGTAGAGAGGTCAGTTGGTGCAGGTAGAGAGGTCAGTTGATGGAGGTAGAGAGGTCAGTTGATGGAGGTAGAGAGGTCAGTTGATGGAGGTAGAGAGGTCAGTTGATGGAGGTAGAGAGGTCAGTTGGTGCAGGTAGAGAGGTCAGTTGATGGAGGTAGAGAGGTCAGTTGGTGCAGGTAGAGAGGTCAGTTGATGGAGGTAGAGAGGTCAGTTGATGGAGGTAGAGAGGTCAGTTGATGGAGGTAGAGAGGTCAGTTGATGGAGGTAGAGAGGTCAGTTGATGGAGGTAGAGAGGTCAGTTGATGGAGGTAGAGAGGTCAGTTGGTGCAGGTAGAGAGGTCAGTTGATGGAGGTAGAGAGGTCAGTTGATGGAGGTAGAGAGGTCAGTTGATGGAGGTAGAGAGGTCAGTTGGTGCAGGTAGAGAGGTCAGTTGGTGGAGGTAGAGAGGTCAGTTGGTGGAGGTAGGGAGGTCAGTTGGTGCAGGTAGAGAGGTCAGTTGGTGGAGGTAGAGAGGTCAGTTGGTGGAGGTAGAGAGGTCAGTTGGTGGAGGTAGAGAGGTCAGTTGGTGGAGGTAGAGAGGTCAGTTGGTGGAGGTAGAGAGGTCAGTTGGTGGAGGTAGAGAGGTCAGTTGGTGCAGGTAGAGAGGTCAGTTGGTGCAGGTAGAGAGGTCAGTTGGTGCAGGTAGAGAGGTCAGTTGGTGCAGGTAGAGAGGTCAGTTGGTGGAGGTCAGTTGGTGCAGGTAGAGAGGTCAGTTGGTGCAGGTAGAGAGGTCAGTTGGTGGAGGTAGAGAGGTCAGTTGGTGAAGGTAGAGAGGTCAGTTGGTGGAGGTAGGGAGGTCAGTTGGTGGAGGTAGAGAGGTCAGTTGGTGGAGGTAGAGAGGTCAGTTGGTGGAGGTAGAGAGGTCAGTTGGTGGAGGTAGAGAGGTCAGTTGGTGGAGGTAGAGAGGTCAGTTGGTGGAGGTAGAGAGGTCAGTTGGTGGAGGTAGAGAGGTCAGTTGGTGGAGGTAGAGAGGTCAGTTGGTGGAGGTAGAGAGGTCAGTTGATGGAGGTAGAGAGGTCAGTTGGTGGAGGTAGGGAGGTCAGTTGGTGGAGGTAGAGAGGTCAGTTGGTGGAGGTAGAGAGGTCAGTTGGTGGAGGTAGAGAGGTCAGTTGATGGAGGTAGAGAGGTCAGTTGGTGGAGGTAGAGAGGTCAGTTGGTGGAGGTTTTGTGTCCAGAGTTGTGTGTTCAGCAGTTTGTGATTTTGATTTCCTTGAGTAAATTCAGTCAACGAAATGTTGAGTTTGGATGTGGCTTGAGAGGACCATATCGTTTTGTCGAGTCAGCAAATGATTATTACATGCGCCGTCTATCTTTGAGAGAGTCATTGAACTGTCTTGTGTCAACTCATGACTCAATTGTTGTTTCAGATGTTGCGCTGAGGTTGTCAGGGAACTCAAGTTGCTGTGATTGTTGTGTTGATATTGTTTATCTGTTCTGGGGAGATCGTTCTCTGCTGGAGTGTTGTACATAGGCCAGGATTATTTGTTCGCTGATTCATCTGAACACAGAGGACAAGTCAAGGAAAGGTATGTACAACTAAAGTTTAGTTCTAGTCTCAACGAAAGGTGCTTGTCATTTGAGCTATAATTCACACAGATTTGAGCTTATCATTCACATAGATTTGAGCTATCATTCACATAGATTTGAGCTTATCATTCACATAGATTTGAGCTATCATTCACATAGATTTGAGCTTATCATTCACATAGATTTGAGCTATAATTCACACAGATTTGAGCTTATCATTCACATAGATTTGAGCTATAATTCACACAGATTTGAGCTATAATTCACATACATTTGAGCTTATCATTCCCATAGATTTGGGCTTATGATTCACACAGATTTGAGTTATCATTCACACAGATTTAAGCTATCATTCACACAGATTTGAGTTATCATTCACACAGATTTGAGCTTATCGTTCACACAGATTTGAGCCATCATTTACACAGATTTGAGCTATCATTCACACAGATTTGAGCTATCATTCACACAGATTTGAGCTATCATTCACACAGATTTGAGCTATCATTTACACAGATTTGAGCCATCATTTACACAGATTTGAGCCATCATTCACATAGATTTGAGCTATCATTCACACAGATTTGAGCTTATCATTTACACAGATTTGAGCTATCATTCACACAGATTTGAGCTATCATTCACACAGATTTGAGCTTATCATTCACGCAGATTTGAGCTTTTCATTCACACAGATTTGAGCTTTTCATTCACACAGATTTGAGCTATCATTCACACAGATTTGAGCTATCATTCACACAGATTTGAGCTATCATTCATCATTAAAACGTAACTGAATTTTTGCTCTGAAGAATGACAACACAAATCTCACCCCCACCCCAAACAACACAAATCTCACCCCCCACCCTAAACAACACAAATCTCTTACCCCACCCCAAACAACACAAATCTCACCCCCCCCCAAACAACACAAATCTCACCCCCACCCCAAACAACACAAATCTCACCCCCCCACCCTAAACAACACAAATCTCTTACCCCGCCCCAAACAACACAAATCTCACCCCCACCCCAAACAACACAAATCTCACCCCCACCCCATTCAACACAAATCTCACCCCCCACCCCAAACAACACAAATCTCATCTCTTCCCCCCCCCCCCCATTTGTTTCTTGTCCCTTTTAGCTCCCTGTGGAGCATAGGTCTTCAACAAACACTTTCAGCTCCCTGTGGAGCATAGGTCTTCAACAAACACTTTCAGCTCCCTGTGGAGCATAGGTCTAACAAACACTTTCAGCTCCCTGTGGAGCATAGGTCTTCAACAACACTTTCAGCTCCCTGTGGAGCATAGGTCTTCAACAAACACTTTCAGCTCCCTGTGGAGCATAGGTCTTCAACAAACACTTTCAGTTCCCTGTGGAGCATAGGTCTTCAACAAACACTGTCCAAGTCATTCTGTTTCTTGCCAATCTTTTAAGATCATTCCATGTCTTCCCCATCATCTTCATCTCTGCTTCAATCTGTCTTCTCCAAGAATTCCTTGGTCTTCCTCTTTGTCTTTGCCCCTGGGGACTCCAAAAAAGGCCTGTTGTGTAATTCTCTCAGTTGGCTTCCGCAGTGTGTGTCCTATCCAGCGCCATCGTCTACGCTGTATCTCTTTATCCACTGGTATTTGACTGGTACATTTCCATAATTCTATGTTAGTGATTTTGTTCTGCCATTTCCATCCTTTTATTCTGCGTTAGGATCCATTAATGAAAGTCTGTATCATTATGATTGTCAATTTTGTTGTTGTCCATGTTTCACTGTCATATAATAGGACTGACTTAAACATTGGAGTTGAACATTTTTATTTGTGTTATTTCTCCTATTTGTTTACCTGTACATAATGTTCCTTCACCCCCCCCACCACCGTCCCGCCATCGTTTCTCTGATTGCAACGTGTCCCACTTAGACAACTGATTTCCTCTATTGTCTCACTTAGACTACTGATTTCCTCTATTGTCCCACTTAGACTACTGATTTACTCTATTGTCCCACTTAGACAACTGATTTCCTCTATTGTCTCACTTAGACAACTGATTTCCTCTATTGTCTCACTTAGACAACTGATTTCCTCTATTGTCTCACTTAGACAACTGATTTCCTCTATTGTCCCACTTAGACTACTGATTTCTTCTATTGCCCCACTTAGACAACTGATTTCTTCTATTGTCTCACTTAGACTACTGATTTCTTCTATTGCCCCACTTAGACTACTGATTTCTTCTATTGCCCCACTTAGACTACTGATTTCTTCTATTGCCCCACTTAGACTACTGATTTCTTCTATTGCCCCACTTAGACTACTGATTTCTTCTATTGCCCCACTTAGACAACTGATTTCTTCTATTGTCTCACTTAGACTACTGATTTCTTCTATTGCCCCACTTAGACTACTGATTTCTTCTATTGTCTCACTTAGACTACTGATTTCTTCTATTGCCCCACTTAGACTACTGATTTCTTCTATTGCCCCACTTAGACTACTGATTGCTTCTATTGTCTCACTTAGACTACTGATTTCTTCTATTGTCTCACTTAGACTACTGATTTCTTCTATTGTCTCACTTAGACTACTGATTTCTTCTATTGTCTCACTTAGACAACTGATTTCTTCTATTGCCCCACTTAGACTACTGATTTCTTCTATTGCCCCACTTAGACTACTGATTTCTTCTATTGCCCCACTTAGACAACTGATTTCTTCTATTGTCTCACTTAGACAACTGATTTCTTCTATTGCCCCACTTAGACTACTGATTTCTTCTATTGCCCCACTTAGACTACTGATTTCTTCTATTGTCTCACTTAGACTACTGATTTCTTCTATTGTCTCACTTAGACTACTGATTTCTTCTATTGTCTCACTTAGACAACTGATTTCTTCTATTGCCCCACTTAGACAACTGATTTCTTCTATTGCCTCACTTAGACTACTGATTTCTTCTATTGTCTCACTTAGACTACTGATTTCTTCTATTGCCCCACTTAGACAACTGATTTCTTCTATTGTCCCACTTAGACAACTGATTTCTTCTATTGCCCCACTTAGACAACTGATTTCTTCTATTGCCTCACTTAGACTACTGATTTCTTCTATTGTCTCACTTAGACAACTGATTTCTTCTATTGTCTCACTTAGACTACTGATTTCTTCTATTGTCTCACTTAGACTACTGATTTCTTCTATTGTCTCACTTGTCTCACTTAGACTACTGATTTCTTCTATTGTCTCACTTGTCTCACTTAGACTACTGATTTCTTCTATTGTCTCACTTAGACTACTGATTTCTTCTATTGTCTCACTTGTCTCACTTAGACTACTGATTTCTTCTATTGTCTCACTTAGACTACTGATTTCTTCTATTGTCTCACTTGTCTCACTTAGACTACTGATTTCTTCTATTGTCTCACTTAGACTACTGATTTCTTCTATTGTCTCACTTGTCTCACTTAGACTACTGATTTCTTCTATTGTCTCACTTGTCTCACTTAGACTACTGATTTCTTCTATTGTCTCACTTGTCTCACTTAGACTACTGATTTCTTCTATTGCCTCACTTAGACTACTGATTTCTTCTATTGTCTCACTTAGACTACTGATTTCTTCTATTGTCTCACTTAGACTACTGATTTCTTCTATTGCCTCACTTAGACTACTGATTTCTTCTATTGTCCCACTTAGACTACTGATTTCTTCTATTGTCTCACTTAGACTACTGATTTCTTCTATTGCCTCACTTAGACTACTGATTTCTTCTATTGCCTCACTTAGACTACTGATTTCTTCTATTGTCCCACTTAGACTACTGATTTCTTCTATTGTCTCACTTGTCTCACTTAGACTACTGATTTCTTCTATTGTCTCACTTGTCTCACTTAGACTACTTATTTCTTCTATTGTCTCACTTAGACTACTGATTTCTTCTATTGTCTCACTTGTCTCACTTAGACTACTTATTTCTTCTATTGTCTCACTTAGACTACTGATTTCTTCTATTGTCTCACTTAGACAACTGATTTCTTCTATTGTCTCACTTAGACAACTGATTTCTTCTATTGTCTCACTTGTCTCACTTAGACAACTGATTTCTTCTATTGTCTCACTTAGACAACTGATTTCTTCTATTGTCTCACTTAGACAACTGATTTCCTCTATTGTCTCACTTAGACAACTGATTTCTTCTATTGTCTCACTTAGACTACTGATTTCTTCTATTGTCTCACTTAGACTACTGATTTCTTCTATTGTCTCACTTAGACAACTGATTTCTTCTATTGTCCTACTTAGACTACTGATTTCTTCTATTGTCTCACTTAGACAACTGATTTCCTCTATTGTCTCACTTAGACTACTGATTTCTTCTATTGTCTCACTTAGACTACTGATTTCTTCTATTGTCCCACTTAGACTACTGATTTCTTCTATTGTCTCACTTAGACAACTGATTTCTTCTATTGTCCCACTTAGACTACTGATTTCTTCTATTGTCCCACTTAGACTACTGATTTCTTCTATTGTCCCACTTAGACTACTGATTTCTTCTATTGTCCCACTTAGACTACTGATTTCTTCTATTGTCCCACTTAGACAACTGATTTCTTCTATTGTCCCACTTAGACTACTGATTTCTTCTATTGTCTCACTTAGACTACTGATTTCTTCTATTGTCTCACTTAGACTACTGATTTCCTCTATTGTCTCACTTAGACTACTGATTTCTTCTATTGTCTCACTTAGACTACTGATTTCTTCTATTGTCTCACTTAGACTACTGATTTCTTCTATTGTCCCACTTAGACTACTGATTTCTTCTATTGTCCCACTTAGACTACTGATTTCTTCTATTGTCTCACTTGTCTCACTTAGACTACTGATTTCTTCTATTGTCTCACTTGTCTCACTTAGACTACTGATTTCTTCTATTGTCTCACTTAGACTACTGATTTCTTCTATTGTCCCACTTAGACTACTGATTTCTTCTATTGTCTCACTTGTCTCACTTAGACTACTGATTTCTTCTATTGTCTCACTTGTCTCACTTAGACTACTTATTTCTTCTATTGTCTCACTTAGACTACTGATTTCTTCTATTGTCTCACTTAGACTACTTATTTCTTCTATTGTCTCACTTAGACTACTGATTTCTTCTATTGTCTCACTTAGACTACTTATTTCTTCTATTGTCTCACTTAGACTACTTATTTCTTCTATTGTCTCACTTAGACTACTGATTTCTTCTATTGTCTCACTTAGACAACTGATTTCTTCTATTGTCTCACTTAGACTACTGATTTCTTCTATTGTCTCACTTGTCTCACTTAGACAACTGATTTCTTCTATTGTCTCACTTAGACTACTGATTTCTTCTATTGTCTCACTTAGACAACTGATTTCTTCTATTGTCTCACTTAGACTACTGATTTCTTCTATTGTCTCACTTGTCTCACTTAGACTACTGATTTCTTCTATTGTCTCACTTAGACTACTGATTTCTTCTATTGTCTCACTTAGACTACTGATTTCTTCTATTGTCTCACTTAGACTACTGATTTCTTCTATTGTCTCACTTGTCTCACTTAGACTACTGATTTCTTCTATTGTCTCACTTGTCTCACTTAGACTACTGATTTCTTCTATTGTCTCACTTAGACAACTGATTTCTTCTATTGTCTCACTTAGACTACTGATTTCTTCTATTGTCTCACTTAGACTACTGATTTCTTCTATTGTCTCACTTAGACTACTGATTTCTTCTATTGTCCCACTTGTCTCACTTACACTACTGATTTCTTCTATTGCCCCACTTAGACTACTGATTTCTTCTATTGCCCCACTTAGACTACTGATTTCTTCTATTGTCTCACTTAGGCTACTGATTTCTTCTATTGCCCCACTTAGACAACTGATTTCTTCTATTGTCTCACTTAGACTACTGATTTCTTCTATTGTCTCACTTAGACTACTGATTTCTTCTATTGCCCCACTTACACTACTGATTTCTTCTATTGCCCCACTTAGACAACTGATTTCTTCTATTGTCTCACTTAGACTACTGATTTCTTCTATTGCCCCACTTACACTACTGATTTCTTCTATTGTCTCACTTAGACTACTGATTTCTTCTATTGCCCCACTTACACTACTGATTTCTTCTATTGCCCCACTTAGACTACTGATTTCTTCTATTGCCCCACTTAGACTACTGATTTCTTCTATTGTCTCACTTAGGCTACTGATTTCTTCTATTGCCCCACTTACACTACTGATTTCTTCTATTGCCCCACTTAGACTACTGATTTCTTCTATTGTCTCACTTAGACAACTGATTTCTTCTATTGTCTCACTTAGACTACTGATTTCTTCTATTGTCTCACTTAGACTACTGATTTCTTCTATTGTCTCACTTAGACAACTGATTTCTTCTATTGTCTCACTTAGACTACTGATTTCTTCTATTGTCTCACTTAGACTACTGATTTCTTCTATTGTCCCACTTAGACTACTGATTTCTTCTATTGTCTCACTTAGACTACTGATTTCTTCTATTGCCCCACTTAGACTACTGATTTCTTCTATTGCCCCACTTAGACTACTGATTTCTTCTATTGCCCCACTTAGACTACTGATTTCTTCTATTGTCTCACTTAGACTACTGATTTCTTCTATTGTCTCACTTAGACTACTGATTTCTTCTATTGCCCCACTTAGACTACTGATTTCTTCTATTGTCTCACTTAGACTACTGATTTCTTCTATTGTCTCACTTAGACTACTGATTTCTTCTATTGTCCCACTTAGACTACTGATTTCTTCTATTGTCTCACTTAGACAACTGATTTCTTCTATTGTCCCACTTGTCTCACTTAGACAACTGATTTCTTCTATTGTCCCACTTGTCTCACTTAGACAACTGATTTCTTCTATTGTCCCACTTAGACAACTGATTTCTTCTATTGTCTCACTTAGACAACTGATTTCTTCTATTGTCCCACTTAGACTACTGATTTCTTCTATTGTCTCACTTAGACAACTGATTTCTTCTATTGTCTCACTTAGACAACTGATTTCTTCTATTGTCTCACTTAGACAACTGATTTCTTCTATTGTCTCACTTAGACAACTGATTTCTTCTATTGTCTCACTTAGACAACTGATTTCTTCTATTGTCTCACTTAGACAACTGATTTCTTCTATTGTCTCACTTAGACAACTGATTTCTTCTATTGTCTCACTTAGACAACTGATTTCTTCTATTGTCTCACTTAGACAACTGATTTCTTCTATTGTCTCACTTAGACAACTGATTTCTTCTATTGTCCCACTTAGACTACTGATTTCTTCTATTGTCTCACTTAGACTACTGATTTCTTCTATTGTCTCACTTAGACTACTGATTTCTTCTATTGTCCCACTTAGACAACTGATTTCTTCTATTGTCTCACTTAGACAACTGATTTCTTCTATTGTCTCACTTAGACAACTGATTTCCTCTATTGTCTCACTTAGACAACTGATTTCCTCTATTGTCTCACTTAGACAACTGATTTCCTCTATTGTCTCACTTAGACAACTGATTTCCTCTATTGTCTCACTTAGACAACTGATTTCTTCTATTGTCTCACTTAGACTACTGATTTCCTCTATTGTCTCATTTGTCTCACTTAGACAACTGATTTCTTCTATTGTCTCACTTAGACAACTGATTTCCTCTATTGTCTCACTTAGACAACTGATTTCCTCTATTGTCTCACTTAGACAACTGATTTCTTCTATTGTCTCATTTGTCTCACTTAGACAACTGATTTCTTCTATTGTCTCACTTAGACAACTGATTTCTTCTATTGTCTCACTTAGACAACTGATTTCCTCTATTGTCTCACTTAGACAACTGATTTCTTCTATTGTCTCACTTAGACAACTGATTTCTTCTATTGTCTCACTTAGACAACTGATTTCTTCTATTGCCCCACTTAGACAACTGATTTCTTCTATTGTCTCACTTAGACAACTGATTTCTTCTATTGTCCCACTTAGACTACTGATTTCTTCTATTGTCTCACTTAGACTACTGATTTCTTCTATTGTCCCACTTAGACTACTGATTTCTTCTATTGTCTCACTTAGACTACTGATTTCTTCTATTGTCTCACTTAGACTACTGATTTCTTCTATTGTCTCACTTAGACTACTGATTTCTTCTATTGTCTCACTTAGACTACTGATTTCTTCTATTGTCCCACTTAGACTACTGATTTCTTCTATTGTCTCACTTAGACTACTGATTTCTTCTATTGTCTCACTTAGACTACTGATTTCTTCTATTGTCTCACTTAGACTACTGATTTCTTCTATTGTCTCACTTAGACTACTGATTTCTTCTATTGCCTCACTTAGACTACTGATTTCTTCTATTGTCTCACTTAGACTACTGATTTCTTCTATTGTCTCACTTAGACTACTGATTTCTTCTATTGTCCCACTTAGACTACTGATTTCTTCTATTGTCTCACTTAGACAACTGATTTCTTCTATTGTCCCACTTGTCTCACTTAGACAACTGATTTCTTCTATTGTCCCACTTGTCTCACTTAGGCTACTGATTTCTTCTATTGTCTCACTTAGACTACTGATTTCTTCTATTGTCTCACTTAGACAACTGATTTCTTCTATTGTCTCACTTAGACTACTGATTTCTTCTATTGCCCCACTTAGGCTACTGATTTCTTCTATTGCCCCACTTAGACTACTGATTTCTTCTATTGCCCCACTTAGACTACTGATTTCTTCTATTGCCCCACTTAGACAACTGATTTCTTCTATTGCCCCACCTAGACTACTGATTTCTTCTATTGCCCCACTTAGACTACTGATTTCTTCTATTGTCTCACTTAGGCTACTGATTTCTTCTATTGCCCCACTTAGACTACTGATTTCTTCTATTGTCCCACTTAGACTACTGATTTCTTCTATTGCCCCACTTAGACTACTGATTTCTTCTATTGCCCCACTTAAACTACTGATTTCTTCTATCGCCCCACTTAAACTACTGATTTCTTCTATTGCCCCACTTAAACTACTTATTTCTTCTATTGCCCCACTTAGACTACTGATTTCTTCTATTGCCCCACTTAGGCTACTGATTTCTTCTATTGCCCCACTTAGGCTACTGATTTCTTCTATTGCCCCACTTAGACTACTGATTTCTTCTATTGCCCCACTTAGGCTACTGATTTCTTCTATTGCCCCACTTATACTGATTTCTTCTATTGCCCCACTTATACTGATTTCTTCTATTGCCCCACTTAGACTACTGATTTCTTCTATTGCCCCACTTATACTGATTTCTTCTATTGCCCCACTTAGACTACTGATTTCTTCTATTGCCCCACTTAGGCTACTGATTTCTTCTATTGCCCCATTTAGGCTACTGATTTCTTCTATTGCCCCACTTAGACTAACACGTTAAAGAACCTGTGGCAAGTTAATCGAAGAGTGGGAAATAAATGTCTACCAATGGTACCCGCGAAACACCGTGGAACCCAGGTTGTGCTACGGAGTTCGTGCACGTGGACCAGGATTCTCCTTTTATTTTGTGGAGATTCTCGAGGGGGATCGTCCGGTGTGTGGGGATCATGATCCCAACGAGGGGGGTATCAGGGATCGTCCGGTGTGTGGTGATCATGATCCTAACGAAAGGGATATCAGGGATCGTCCGGTGTGTGGTGATCATGATCCTATCGAAAGGGATATCAGGGATCGTCCGGTGTGTGGTGATCATGATCCTAACGAGGGGGATATCAGGGATCGTCCGGTGTGTGGTGATCATGATCCTAACGAGGGGGATATCAGGGATCGTCCGGTGTGTGGTGATCATGATCCTAACCAACAACATTGATGTTCAGACCATTCGCTTGTTGCCAGCATTACAGTGAGGGGGTGAGGGGGGGGGGGGGCTTCGCTAGTCTAATTGGGAACACCACTCGACTGGGCTACCGACGTTCAGATCATTCGCTTGTTGCCAGCATTACAGTGAGGGGCCTCGGTAGCCTAATTGGGAAAACTATCCGACTGGGCTTCTGACGTTCAGATCATTCGCTTGTTGCCAGCATTACAGTGAGGGGGCCTCGGTAGCCTAATTGGGAAAACTATCCGACTGGGCTTCTGACGTTCAGATCATTCGCTTGTTGCCAGCATTACAGTGAGGGGGCCTCGGTAGCCTAATTGGGAAAACTATCCGACTGGGCTTCTGACGTTCAGATCATTCGCTTGTTGCCAGCATTACAGTGAGGGGGCCTCGGTAGCCTAATTGGGAAAACTATCCGACTGGGCTTCTGACGTTCAGATCATTCGCTTGTTGTAAGCATTAGTGAGGGGGCCTCGGTAGCCTAATTGGGAAAACTATCCGACTGGGCTTCTGACGTTCAGACAACCCGTGTTCGATTCCTGCTGGGAGCAGTTTGAGTTGTACTCGGGGTTAAAAAAACAAATACCCCCGCGGTCGACCCAGCCGCTGGAAGAAATGGGTATCAGGGTAGTTCTCTTGGAAGGTGAGGAATGCCGCCTCACTTCGTGGGTTTCGATGCTTGAAGCGACACTGTCCAGAAGTCTCCGAACACATCTGGATAGGCGAACGAGCACATATGGGTGGAGACTGGCGTGCTATGACGTCGAATCAAATCTCATACTTGACCTTGACCTATTACAATGTGGGTGAAGACAAATAATAATCAATGAATATTATTCTAGAGGGAAACTTCCGAGGCGATAATCAGCGAATCAATTCAGGGGAAGAGCTATGTTTTCAGTACTCGGACAAATGTGCAAATAAGCAACAACAGGAAAAATATGGACCAAAGCAGGATCGAACCCGTACTCAGTGGCACAGCGCCTTGCCACGAAAAGCCAAACGCTAGGGACACTGCCACTCAGCTAACTAAAAAAATTAGCTTTGTAGGCAATGTCTTTCGCGCAGGTGTTCTCATGACCATAGCAGGCCCTGTGGGTGCCTGCTGACACCCTTGAGCCTTTGATTTATTCCAACAAGCAAGGGTTTTCTGGCCACTACAAACACACCAGACATTCCTCATTGGCTGGCAGCGCCCCTACAACACCCCGTGACAGTCGAGCAGCGCCACACGTGAAGAATTAGAAGTAACAAAGTATAGTGGCCGGCCGATTGACTCGTGCAGTGTGTCCATGTTTTGTCATTGAGACCATGTCTACGACTGACACATCATCATTGAGACCATGTCTACGACTGACACATCATCATTGAGACCATGTCTACGACTGACACATCATCATTGAGACCATGTCTACGACTGACACATCATCATTGAGACCATGTCTACGACTGACACATCATCATTGAGACCATGTCTACGACTGACACATCATCATTGAGACCATCTCTACGACTGACACATCATCATTGAGACCATCTCTACGACTGACACATCATCATTGAGACCATGTCTACGACTGACACATCATCATTGAGACCATGTCTACGACTGACACATCATCATTGAGACCATCTCTACGACTGACACATCATCATTGAGACCATCTCTACGACTGACACATCATCATTGAGACCATGTCTACGACTGACACATCATCATTGAGACCAGGTCTGCGACTGACACATCATCATTGAGACCAGGTCTGCGACTGACACATCATCATTGAGACCAGGTCTGCGACTGACACATCATCATTGAGACCATCTCTACGACTGACACATCATCATTGAGACCATCTCTACGACTGACACATCATCATTGAGACCATGTCTACGACTGACACATCATCATTGAGACCAGGTCTGCGACTGACACATCATCATTGAGACCAGGTCTGCGACTGACACATCATCATTGGGACCATGTCTGCGACTGACACATCATCATTGGGACCATGTCTACGACTGACACATCATCATTGGGACCATGTCTGCGACTGACACATCATCATTGAGACCATGTCTGCGACTGACACATCATCATTGAGACCATGTCTGCGACTGACACATCATCATTGAGACCAGGTCTGCGACTGACACATCATCATTGAGACCAGGTCTGCGACTGACACATCATCATTGAGACCATGTCTGTGACTGACACATCATCATTGAGACCATGTCTGTGACTGACACATCATCATCATCATCATTGAGTGCCATCTCCGCATCGAAGGTTGGCTACCATGGAGCGCCATTCCGCTCTGTCTCTTGCCTTGATAGTGGAGATTGTCAAAGGCTGACCTGTCCATCTTTTGATGTTACTCGTCCATGTTAGTCTTGGTCTGCCTCTTTTACCTTGTATTTTCCCTTCCAATATTACTTTTAGTAGGCTGTTGTGTCTTTTAACATGCCCCCAAAATTTCATTTGTCTTGTCTTAATTGTATTTAGTAGTTCTCTTTTTATTCTCAGTTGTTTTAAAACTTCATCGTTTGTTATCTTTTGTTTTGTGTCTTTTAACATGGCCCAAAAAAATGGCATTTGTCTTGTTTGAATTGTAATGTAGTATTCTTGTCATGTTTAGTTGAAGACTTGATCGTTTGTTTTCTGATCACACGTGAATTATTGCTTGAATTCTTCGTCTAGTTCTGTGTTTGTGCCCCACCCTCCCCACACACCAGACTGACCCCAACAAGATGTAACCAGACGGCCGTGATTCACTTTCTGCAAGCTCCTTGATACAAGGTCTGCCACGGCAGAGCTCTCGCCTTACAGGAGATTGTACACACGACTCGAGTACACCGCTCGGCGGCATTCGGGGAGGGGGGAAATCTGGGAGACAAATGTAGGGCAGGAAACACTCCCGGTCGCACTAACCTGCTCGCCCGAGGTCTGCCACCAACCTTCACCCTAGGACTTTCATCTTTCACGGACTCGCCTCTCACTATCTGCTGGTCTTTCCTTGACCAGGTGTGTACTTTCCTTGACCCCAGTGTGTACTTTCCGTGCCAGACATTGCACGGTGACACAGCTCAGACTGGCTGGGTTCGGGGCTACAATCTTGTCTTATTCACAACTAAAGTTTAGTGCTAGTCTTAACTAAAGTTGGTCTCAACTAAAGATGGTCTCAACTAAAGTTTAGTGCTAGTCTCAACTAAAGTTGGTCTCAACTAAAGTTTAGTGCTAGTCTCAACTAAAGTTTAGTGCTAGTCTCAACTAAAGTTTAGTGCTAGTCTCAACTAAAGTTTAGTGCTAGTCTCAACTAAAGTTTAGTGCTAGTCTCAACTTAAGGTGGTCTCAACTAAAGTTTAGTGCTAGTCTCAACTAAAGTTTAATGCTAGTCTCAACTAAAGTTTAGTGCTAGTCTCAACTAAAGTTGGTCTCAACTAAAGTTTAATGCTAGTCTCAACTAAAGTTTAGTTCTAGTCTCAACTAAAGTTGGTCTCAACTAAAGTTTAATGCTTTCATTTACAGTGTTCTATGTTCTACTTATCCATCTCCCTTTCACTTCATCATTTACAATGTTCTATGTTCTACTTATCCATCTCCTCTTTCACTTCATCATTTACAATGTTCTATGTTCTACTTATCCATCTCCTCTTTCACTTCATCATTTACAATGTTCTATGTTCTACTTATCCATCTCCTCTTTCACTTCATCATTTACAATGTTCTATGTTCTACTTATCCACCTCCTCTTTCACTTCATCAATTACAATGTTCTATGTTCTACTTATCCATCTCCTTTTTCACTTCGTCATTTACATTGTTCTATGTTCTACTTATCCATCTCCTTTTTCACTTCATCATTTACATTGTTCTATGTTCTACTTAGTTCATACCACCAGTGAGGACAAATTCAAGAAAGAAATGGATGACAGACGACATTTTGCAGCTAATGGATACAAGAAGAAGAAATAAAGAAAATAAAGATGAGTATAAGAGATTAAATAAAGAAATTGTAGTAAAATGCAATGAAGCAAAAGAAGCATGGCTAAAAGAGAGATGCAGAGAGATTGAAATACAACAAAAAGGAGATGCTAAAGCTATATACAAACAAATTAAGGAATTAACAGGAAGAAAAAACGCAATCAAAAAACTGGATGTTTAAGATCAAAGGAAGGAGAACTGTTGATTGATCAAGAAAACATAAGGGAACGATGGACAGAATACATTAAAGATCTTTATAATGATGAACGAACAGAAGTAAATATTAAGGATAATGGAGAAGGACCAGAAATACTCAGAGAAGAAGTGGAAGACGCCTTGCGCAATATGAAAGCAGGCAAAGCTCCTGGACCAGATAATATAACTAAAGAAGAGTTTGAAGCAATGGGTGATTTTGGAATAGAATTATAACAAAAATATTGAATGATATCTACAACAGCGGATATATACCAGACGACATGCTCAAATCAATATTCATAGCCCTACCAAAGAAATCGGGTGCGATTGAATGCGATGATCATCGCACAATAAGCCTTATGAGTCACATGACTAAGATATTACTAAGAATCATCATGCGAAGAGTGCGAAACAAAATCAGTCCAGAAATTAGCGATGAACAGTGTGGTTTTGTTGGAGATAAAGGAACAAGCAATGCCATTTATATCATAAGATCTTTAGTAGAAAGAGCCATAGAGGTGAAAACAGATCTATACCTGTGTTTCATAGATTACACCAAGGCATTTGACAAAGTAAAGCACCAAGAAATAATCAACATTTTAGAAAGCATAAACATAGACAGCAAAGATCTAAGAATAATAAAGAACATGTACTGGCAACAAACAGCGGCCATAAGAACTGGAAACCAATTGGGGATGTTTCAACAAATAAAACAGGGTGTTAGACAAGGTTGTGTGCTGTCACCAGATTTGTTTAATATTTATAGTGAGATTATTTTAAGATCCATAAGGGGCATGCCTGGAATAACAATTGGAGGTCATAATATACATAATCTAAGGTATGCTGATGATACAGTCTTAATCGCTAAGAGTGAAAATGAGTTACAAGAGATGTTGGACATTATAGTGAAAGAAAGCAAAAATAAAGGACTCAGCCTTAATAGCAAAAAGACAGAAGTAATGGTAACAACAACGAAAAAGCCATCACCTCAGTGCAAAATAAAGACAAGTGGAACAATATTAAAACATGTAAATGAATTTAAATATTTGGGAACTTTGTTAACCTCAGATGGTAGATGTACAAAAGAGGTGAGATGCAGAATGGCTCAGGCAAAAGCAGCTTCCCAAAAATGAGGAAAATACTATGCAATCCATTTTTGACAATAGAAACAAGAAAAAGAGTTCTTAAATGTTATGTAGAGCCAGTCTTAGCATATGGATGTGAATCATGGACAATAGGACAACAGACAAGAAAATCACTGGAGTCTGTAGAAATGTGGTTTTACAGAAGAATGTTAAAAGTACCATGGGCAGCTAAGAAGAGTAATGAAGAGGTTCTGAGAAAGGTCAAAGCAAAAAGAGAGCTAATTTCCAATATTAGGAAGAAACAATCATCATTTTTTGGCCATGTAATGAGAAGAGAACAACTTGAATATATTGTAACAACTGGGAACATTGAGGGACGAAGAGATAGAGGGAAGCAAAGAGAAAAAATAACAGACAGCTTAAGAGAATGGCTTGGCAGAAGGTCAACAACAGAAATGATAAATAGCTACCGAGATCGAAAGTTGTGGAGAGACATGATCACCTACGCCAGTAGGCCTGGTACTTGATGATGATGGTGTTCTACTTATCCATCTCCTCTTTCACTTCATCATTGACAATGTTCTATGTTCTACTTATCCACCTCCCCTTCACTTCATCATTGACGATGTTCTATGTTCTACTTATCCACCTCCCCTTTCACTTCATCATTTACGATGTTCTATGTTCTACTTATCCACCTCCCCTTTCACTTCATCATTTACGATGTTCTATGTTCTACTTATCCACCTCCCCTTTCACTTCATCATTTACGATGCTCTATGTTCTACTTATCCATCTCCTCTTTCACTTCATCATTTACGATGTTCTATGTTCTACTTATCCATCTCCTCTTTCACTTCATCATCTACGATGTTCTATGTTCTACTTATCCATCTCCTCTTTCACTTCATCATTTACGATGTTCTATGTTCTACTTGACTTCGGTGATCGGACGAGAACCGGTATTTTCAACGTGGTATGGCCGTAGACAGAGGGAGCCGCGATAGCTCAGTGGTTAGTGAACTGGGCTACAAAGGAGATAATGTAGGGTTCGATCCCAACCGACGGCTTCCGGGTTCACCCAGCCTTAAATGGGTACCGGATTTTTTTCTGGGAAAGTAAAGCGGCGCGGGCGTAATACCGACCACACTACCCCAAAAATCATGTGCTGAAGGTCTGTAAAATATAGGGTCACTAACACCATATTCCCTATACGCCACTTGGCGTGACGGGTCACTAACACCATATTCCCTATACGCCACTTGGCGTGACGGGTCACTAACACCATATTCCCTATACACGGGTGCGTGACGGGTCACTAACACCATATTCTCTATACGCCACTTGGCGTGGCGGGTCACTAAACACCATATTCCCTATACGCCACTTGGCGTGACGGGGGTACTTTATTTTTTTTACTTTTTTATGTTCTACTTATCCATCTCCTCTTTTCACTTCATGATTTATAATGTTCTACTTATCCATCTCCTCTTTCACTTCATCATTTATAATGTTTCTACTTATCCATCTCCTCTTTCATTCATCATTTATAATGTTCTACTTATCCATCTCCTCTTTCACTTCATCATTGATAATGTTCTACTTATCCAACTCCTCTTTCACTTCATCATTTATAATGTTTACTTATCCAACTTGTATCCATTCGAGGAGACCATTTGGAGGACCTCGACTTTGCTGATGACATAGTGAAACATGGAGAACAATAAAAATGACAGTCATGAAGATACAGACTTTCATTAATGGATGCTTACACAGATTAAAAGGATGGAAATGGCAGGACAAAATCACTAACATAGAATTATGGAAATGTACCGGTCAAATACCAGTGGATAAAGATATACATTGAAGACGATTGCGCTGGATAGGAACACACCAGCAGCAGAAGCCAACTAAAGTATTACACAACAGGCCCCTTTTTTGGAATCCCCAGGGGAAAAGACAAAGAGGAAGACCAAGGAATTCTTGGAGAAGACAGATAGAAGCAGAGATGAAGATGATGGGGAAGACATGGAATGATCTTAAAAGAATGGCAAAAAACAGAACGACTTGGAAAGTGTTTGTTGAAGACCCATGCTCCACCAGGAGCTAAATGGTAAAGAAGAAGACTTATCCAACTCCTCTTTCACTTCATCGTTTACAATATTCTACTTATCCATCTCCTAGTCTTCTCGGTTCCAATTTCCCATCTCATCTTGATCTCTCTCCGACTCATCTTGATCTCTCTCCGCCTCATCTTGATCTCTCTCCGACTCATCTTGATCTCACTCCGACTCATCTTGATCTCTCTCGCCTCATCTTGATCTCACTAACAATGGGAGGGGGGATAGGGTGCTGTGTGTATTAATGACTGTATGTTTGTTGCTCTCCCCATGCTTGTATAGCCAGTCGCCAGGGACACGAGCGTTACACCACGTTGTGTCTTGCAGCAGTTGATCCGTTCAGTCTTAGTGGGGAGACTGACATTCCCAGGTACGGAGGACTGACATTCCTAGGTACGGTGGGCACCTGGTGGACACTTGTTATTTGCTGCACACCCACTCCAGTGAAATATTTTTCTAGTGCGCCATCCCAGCTCCCCACTCCCAACCCACATTTCATGTTTGTTTCAATTTTTATTTCCCACGGACCCATACGAGTCAACTTCAAACATTTTCTCTACTTCTCTCCAGTCTAGACCGCAGTTCTCTCCATCCATCCATATTCTTGGACATTTTCTCTACTTCTCTCCAGTCTAGACTACAGACAAGGTCTTTCCACCCATCCCTATTCATGGACATTTTCTCTACTTCTCTCCAGTCTAGACCACAGGTCTCTCCATCCATCCCTATTCTTGGACATTTTCTCTACTTCTCTCCAGTCTAGACCACAGACAAGGTCTCTCCATCCATCCCTATTCTTGGACATTTCTCTACTTCTCGCCAGTCTAGACCACGGGTCTCTCCATTCATCCCTATTCTTGGACATTTTCTCTACTTTCTCCAGTCTAGACCACGGGTCTCTCCATCCATCTCTATTCTTGGACATTTCTCTACTTCTCTCCAGTCCAGACCACAGGTCTCTCCATCTCTATTCTTGGACATTTCTCTACTTCTCGCCAGTCTAGACCACGGGTCTCTCCATCCATCCCTATTCTTGGACATTTCCCCTACTTCTCTCCAGTCTAGACCACAGACAAGGTCTCTCCATCCATCTCTATCTTGGACATTTTCTCTATTTCTCTCCAGTCTAGACCACAGACAAGGTTCTCTCCATCCATCCCTATTCTTGGACATTTTCTCTACTTCTCTCCAGTCTAGACCACAGGTCTCTCCATCCATCCCTATTCTTGGACATTCTCCACTTCTCGCCAGTCTAGACCACAGATCTCTCCACCCATCCCTATTCTTGGACATTTTCTATACTTCTCTCCAGTCTAGACCACAGACAAGGTCTCTCCATCCATCCCTATTCTTGGACATTTTCTCTACTTCTCTCCAGTCTAGACCACAGACAAGGTCTCTCCATCCATCCCTATCTTGGACATTTTCTCTATTTCTCTCCAGTCTAGACCACAGACAAGGTCTCTCCATCCATCCCTATTCTTGGACATTTTCTCTACTTCTCTCCAGTCTAGACCACAGACAAGGTCTCTCCATCCACCTCTATTCTTGGACATTTTCTCTACTTCTCTCCAGTCTAGACCACAGACAAGGTCTCTCCATCCATCCTATTCTTGGACATTTCCCCTACTTTCTCTCCAGTCTAGACACATACAAGGTCTCTCAATCCATCCCTATTCTTGGACATTTTCTCTACTTCTCTCCAATTTAGACCACAGACAAGGTCTCTCCACCCATCCCTATTCTTGGACATTTTCTCTACTTCTCGCCAGTGTAGACCACAGACAAGGTCTCTCCATACATCTCTTTTATCGGTCAATACATCAGAGAATACACGGATTGTGTAGACACAAGAAGATTGTTTCAATCAAAGATTGATGGAAATAAAATCCAGGAAGAAGATCTAAGAACAGAGAATCAAATAGAATACAAGTTTGAATAAAATGTCACAAGATGGAACTTTAAACAGGAGAAATGAGAATAAAGGAAAGAAGAAAGACGGGATTAGCTGAGAGATGAGGAAAGACATGATTATGTTGACGCCAGAACAGCAGGGACTCTCACAACGAAGGTCTGTGACCACTTAACGTGCTGTAAGGGACTCTCACAGTGCTGGTCTGTGACCACTTAACGTGTTGTAAGGGACTCTCACAGTGCTGGTCTGTGACCACTTAACGTGCTGTAAGGGACTCTCACAGTGCTGGTCTGTGACCACTTAACGTGTTGTAAGGGACTCTCACAGTGCTGGTCTGTGACCACTTAACGTGCTGTAAGGGACTCTCACAGTGCTGGTCTGTGACCACTTAACGTGCTGTAAGGGACTCTCACAGTGCTGGTCTGTGACCACTTAACGTGCTGTAAGGGACTCTCACAGTGCTGGTCTGTGACCACTTAACGTGTTGTAAGGGATTTCACAGTGCTGGTCTGTGACCACTTAACGTGCTGTAAGGGACTTCACAGTGCTGGTCTGTGACCACTTAACGTGCTGTAAGGGACTCTCACAGTGCTGGTCTGTGACCACTTAACGTGTTGTAAGGGACTCTCACAGTGCTGGTCTGTGACCACTTAACGTGCTGTAAGGGACTCTCACAGTGCTGGTCTGTGACCACTTAACGTGTTGTAAGGGACTCTCACAGTGCTGGTCTGTGACCACTTAACGTGTTGTAAGGGACTCTCACAGTGCTGGTCTGTGACCACTTAACGTGTTGTAAGGGACTCTCACAGTGCTGGTCTGTGACCACTTAACGTGCTGTAAGGGACTCTCACAGTGCTGGTCTGTGACCACTTAACGTGCTGTAAGAGACTCTCACAGTGATGGTCTGTGACCACTTAACGTGTTGTAAGGGACTCTCACAGTGATGGTCTGTGACCACTTAACGTGCTGTAAGGGACTCTCACAGTGCTGGTCTGTGACCACTTAACGTGCTGTAAGAGACTCTCACAGTGATGGTCTGTGACCACTTAACGTGCTGTAAGGGACTCTCACAGTGATGGTCTGTGACCACTTAACGTGTTGTAAGGGACTCTCACAGTGCTGGTCTGGTGACCACTTAACTGTTGTAAGGGACTCTCACAGTGATGGTCTGTGACCACTTAACGTGTTGTAAGAGACTCTCACAGTGCTGGTCTGTGACCACTTAACATGTTGTAAGGGACTCTCACAGTGCTGGTCTGTGACCACTTAAACATGTTGTAAGGGACTCTCACAGTGATGGTCTGTGACCACTAACGTGCTGTAAGGGACTCTCACAACGGAGGTCTGTGACCACTTAACGTGCTGTAAGAGACTGTCACAGTGATGGTTCTGTGGCCACTTAAAACGTGTTGTAAGGGGACTCTCACAGTGATGGTCTGTGGCCACTAACATGTTGTAAGGGACTCTCACAGTGTGGTCTGTGACTACTTAACGTACTGTTAGTCTCAACTAAAGTTTAGTGCTAGTCTGAACTAAAGTTTAAATCCTAGTCTCAACTAAAGTTTAGAGCTAGTCTCAGCTAAAGTTAGAGCTAGTCTCAACTAAAGTTTAGAGCTAGTCTCAACTAAAGTTTAGTACTAGTCTCAACTATAGTTGGTCTCAACTAAATTTTAGCGCTAGTCTCAACTAAAGTTTAGTGCTAGTCTTAACTAAAGTTTAGTGCTATCTTAACTAAAGTTTAGTGCTAGTCTTAACTAAAGTTTAGTGCTAGTCTCCTAAAGTTTAGTGCTTGTCTCAACTAAAGTTTAGTGCTACTCTCAACTACCGTTTTGTGCTAGTCTCAACTAAAGTTTAGTGCTAGTCTCAACTAAAGTTTAGTGCTAGTCTTAACTAAAGTTTTAGTGCTAGTCTCAACTAAAGTTTAGTGCTAGTCTCAACTAAAGTTTAGTGCTAGTCTTAACTAAGTTAGTGCTAGTCTCAACTAAAGTTTAGTGCTAGTCTTAACTAAGTTTAGTGCTAGTCTTAACTGAAGTTGGTCTCAACTAAAGTTTAGTGCTAGTCTCAACTAAAGTTTAGTGCTAGTCTCAACTAAAAGTTTAGCGCTAGTCTCAACTAAAGTTTAGTGCTAGTCTTAACTAAAGTTTAGTGCTAGTTTCACTAAAGTTAGTGCTAGTTTTAACTAAAGTTAGTGCTAGTCTCAACTAAAGTTTAGTGCTAGTCTCAACTAAAGTTTAGTGCTAGTCTCAACTAAAGTTTAGTGCTAGTCTCAACTAAAGTTTAGTGCTAGTCTCAACTACCGTTTTGTGCTAGTCTCAACTAAAGTTTAGTGCTAGTCTCAACTAAAGTTTAGTGCTAGTCTAAACTAAAGTTTAGTGCTAGTCTCAACTAAAGTTTAGTGCAGTCTTAACTATAAGTTTAGTGCTAGTCTTAACTAAAGTTTAGTGCTAGTCTCAACTAAAGTTTAGTGCTAGTCAACTAAAGTTTAGTGCTAGTCTCAACTAAAGTTTAGTGCTAGTCTTAACTAAAGTTTAGTGCTAGTCTTAACTGAAGTTGGTCTCAACTAAAGTTTAGTGCTAGTCTCAACTAAAGTTTAGTGTTAGTCTTAACTAAAGTTTAGTGCTAGTCTCAACTAAAGTTTAGTGCTAGTCTCAACTAAAGTTTAGTGCTAGTCTCAACTAAAGTTTAGTGCTAGTCTTAACTAAAGTT
>JAVIAB010000046.1:66408680-66473680 GCA_032433765.1 Megaustenia siamemsis
CTACCACTTCTTGTTGTTCTACCACTTCTTGTTGTTCTACTACTTCTTGTTGTTCTACTACTTCTTGTTGTTCTACCACTTCTTGTTGTTCTACCACTTCTTGTTGTCCTAATCACTTCTTGTTGTCCTACACTTCTTGTTGTCCTACAACTTCTTGTTGTCCTATCCTTCTTGTTTCCTACTACTTCTTGTTGTCCCTACAACTTCTTGTTGTCCTATCACTTCTTGTTGTCCTATCACTTCTTGTTGTCCTATCACTTCTTGTTGTCCTATCACTTCTTGTTGTCCTACTACTTCTTGTTGTCCTATCAACTTCTTGTTGTCCTACTACTTCTTGTTGTCCTACAACTTCTTGTTGTCCTATCACTTCTTGTTGTCCTACAACTTCTTGTTGTCCTACAACTTCTTGTTGTCCTATCACTTCTTGTTGTCCTACAACTTCTTGTTGTTCTATCACTTCTTGTTGTCCTACAACATCTTGTTGTTCTACAACTTCTTGTTGTCCTACACTTCTTTGTTGTTCTATCACTTCTTGTTGTCCTACAACTTCTTGTTGTCCTATCACTTCTTGTTGTCCTACACTTCTTGTTGTTCTACCACTTCTTGTTGTCCTACAACTTCTTGTTGTTCTATCACTTCTTGTTTGTCCTACAACTTCTTGTTGTCCTATCACTTCTTGTTGTCCTACAACTTCTTGTTGTTCTACCACTTCTTGTTGTCCTACAACTTCTTGTTGTTCTACTCACTTCTTGTTGTCCTACACTTCTTGTTGTTCTACCACTCTTGTTGTTTTCCTACAACTTCTTGTTGTCCTACAACTTCTTGTTGTCCTACAACTTCTTGGTTGTCCTAATCACTTCTTGTTGTCCTACAACTTCTTGTTGTCCTCCAACTTCTTGTTGTTCTCTATCACTTCTTGTTGTCCTACACTTCTTGTTGTCCCTACAACTTCTTGTTGTCCTATCACTTCTTGTTGTCCTACAACTTCTTGTTGTCCTACACTTCTTGTTTGTTCTACACTTCTTGTTGTCCTACAACTTCTTGTTGTCCTACAACTTCTTGTTGTTCTATCACTTCTTGTTGTCCTACAACTTCTTGTTGTTCTATCACTTCTTGTTGGTTCCACCACTTCTTGTTGTCCTACAACTTCTTGTTGTCCTACAACTTCTTGTTGTCCTATCACTTCTTGTTGTCCTACAACTTCTTGTTGTCCTACAACTTCTTGTTGTCCTACAACCTCTTGTTGTCCTACAACTTCTTGTTGTTCATATCACTTCTTGTTGTCCTACCACTTCTTGTTGTCCTACAACTTCTTGTTGTTCTACCACTTCTTGTTGTCCTACAACTTCTTGTTGTCCTATCAACTTCTTGTTGTTCTACCACTTCTTGTTGTCCTACAACTTCTTGTTGTTCTATCACTTCTTGTTGTTCCACCACTTCTTGTTGTCCTACAACTTCTTGTTGTCCTACAACTTCTTGTTGTCCTATCACTTCTTGTTGTCCTACAACTTCTTGTTGTCCTACCCTTCTTGTTGTCCTACACTTCTTGTTGTCCTACCACTTCTTGTTGTCCTACAACTTCTTGTTGTCCTATCACTTCTTGTTGTCCTACAACTTCTTGTTGTCCTACAACTTCTTGTTGTCCTACCACTTCTTGTTGTCCCTACACTTCTTGTTTGTCCTACAACTTCTTGTTGTCCTACAACTTCTTGTTGTTCTACAACTTCTTGTTGTCCTACCACTTCTTGTTGTTCTACCACTTCTTGTTGTTCTACCACTTCTTGTTGTTCTATACCACTTCTTGTTGTCCTACAACTTCTTGTTTGTTCTATCACTTCTTGTTGTCCTACAACTTCTTGTTGTCCTATCACTTCTTGTTGTCCTACCACTTCTTGTTGTCCTACAACTTCTTGTTGTTCTACAACTTCTTGTTGTTCTACCACTTCTTGTTGTTCTACAACTTCTTGTTGTTCTACTACCACTTCTTGTTGTTCTACAACTTCTTGTTGTTCTATCACTTCTTGTTGTCCTACCACTTCTTGTTGTTCTACAACTTCTTGTTGTTCTACCACTTCTTGTTGTCCTACAACTTCTTGTTGTTCTACCACTTCTTGTTGTTCTACCACTTCTTGTTGTCTACAACTTCTTGTTGTCCTATCACTTCTTGTTGTTCTACCACTTCTTGTTGTTCTACACTTCTTGTTGTCCTACAACTTCTTGTTGTCCTATCACTTCTTGTTGTTCTACTACTTCTTGTTGTCCTACAACTTCTTGTTGTCCTATCACTTCTTGTTGTTCTACTACTTCTTGTTGTTCTACAACTTCTTGTTGTTCTACCACTTCTTGTTGTTCTACCACTTCTTGTTGTCCTACAACTTCTTGTTGTCCTATCACTTCTTGTTGTCCTACAACTTCTTGTTGTTCTAACCACTTCTTGTTGTCCTACAACTTCTTGTTGTCCTATCACTTCTTGTTGTCCTACAACTTCTTGTTGTTCTACCACTTCTTGTTGTCCTACAACTTCTTGTTGTCCTACAACTTCTTGTTGTCCTACAACTTCTTGTTGTCCTATCACTTCTTGTTGTCCTACAACTTCTTGTTGTTCTATCACTTCTTGTTGTTCTACTACTTCTTGTTGTCCTATCACTTCTTGTTGTCCTACAACTTCTTGTTGTCCTATCACTTCTTGTTGTTCTACCACTTCTTGTTGTTCTATCACTTCTTGTTGTCCTACAACTTCTTGTTGTTCTATCACTTCTTGTTGTTTCTACTACTTCTTGTTGTCCTACCACTTCTTGTTGTCCTACAACTTCTTGTTGTCCTACAACTTCTTGTTGTCCTATCACTTCTTGTTGTCCTACAACTTCTTGTTGTTCTACAACTTCTTGTTGTCTACCACTTCTTGTTGTCCTACAACTTCTTGTTGTCCTACCACTTCTTGTTGTCCTACCACTTCTTGTTGTCCTACAACTTCTTGTTGTCCTACCACTTCTTGTTGTCCTACCACTTCTTGTTGTCCTACCACTTCTTGTTGTCCTACAACTTCTTGTTGTCCTACCACTTCTTGTTGTCCTACCACTTCTTTGTTGTCCTACCACTTCTTGTTGTCCTAACCACTTCTTGTTGTCCTACAACTTCTTGTTGTTCTACCACTTCTTGTTGTCCTATCACTTCTTGTTGTTCTACCACTTCTTGTTGTCCTACCACTTCTTGTTGTCCTACAACTTCTTGTTGTCCTATCACTTCTTGTTGTTCTACCACTTCTTGTTGTCCTATCACTTCTTGTTGTCCTACAACTTCTTGTTGTCCTACCACTTCTTGTTGTCCTACCACTTCTTGTTGTCCTACCACTTCTTGTTGTCCTACCACTTCTTGTTGTCCTACCACTTCTTGTTGTTCTACAACTTCTTGTTGTCCTATCACTTCTTGTTGTCCTACAACTTCTTGTTGTCCTACCACTTCTTGTTGTCCTACCACTTCTTGTTGTCCTACAACTTCTTGTTGTCCTACAACTTCTTGTTGTTCTACCACTTCTTGTTGTCCTACCACTTCTTGTTGTCCTACAACTTCTTGTTGTTTCTACCACTTCTTGTTGTCCTACAACTTCTTGTTGTCCTACAACTTCTTGTTGTCCTATCACTTCTTGTTGTCCTACAACTTCTTGTTGTTCTACAACTTCTTGTTGTCCTACCACTTCTTGTTGTCCTACAACTTCTTGTTGTTCTACCACTTCTTGTTGTCCTACCACTTCTTGTTGTCCTACAACTTCTTGTTGTTCTACAACTTATTGTTGTCCTACAACTTCTTGTTGTCCTACCACTTCTTGTTGTCCTACCACTTCTTGTTGTCCTACAACTTCTTGTTGTCCTACAACTTCTTGTTGTTCTACCACTTCTTGTTGTCCTACCACTTCTTGTTGTCCTACAACTTCTTGTTGTTCTACCACTTCTTGTTGTCCTACAACTTCTTGTTGTCCTACAACTTCTTGTTGTCCTAACCACTTCTTGTTGTCCTACCACTTCTTGTTGTCCTACAACTTCTTGTTGTCCTACAACTTCTTGTTGTTCTACCACTTCTTGTTGTCCTACCACTTCTTGTTGTCCTACAACTTCTTGTTGTCCTACAACTTCTTGTTGTTCTACCACTTCTTGTTGTCCTACCACTTCTTGTTGTCCTACAACTTCTTGTTGTCCTACCACTTCTTGTTGTCCTACCACTTCTTGTTGTCCTACAACTTCTTGTTGTCCTACAACTTCTTGTTGTCCTACCACTTCTTGTTGTCCTACAACTTCTTGTTGTCCTATCACTTCTTGTTGTCCTACAACTTCTTGTTGTTCTATCACTTCTTGTTGTCCTACCACTTCTTGTTGTTCTATCACTTCTTGTTGTCCTACCACTTCTTGTTGTCCTACAACTTCTTGTTGTCCTATCACTTCTTGTTGTCCTACAACTTCTTGTTGTCCTATCACTTCTTGTTGTCCTACAACTTCTTGTTGTTCTATCACTTCTTGTTGTCCTACCACTTCTTGTTGTCCTACAACTTCTTGTTGTTCTATCACTTCTTGTTGTCCTACAACTTCTTGTTGTTCTATCACTTCTTGTTGTCCTACCACTTCTTGTTGTCCTGCAACTTCTTGTTGTTCTATCACTTCTTGTTGTCCTACAACTTCTTGTTGTCCTATCACTTCTTGTTGTCCTACCACTTCTTGTTGTCCTACAACTTCTTGTTGTTCTATCACTTCTTGTTGTCCTACAACTTCTTGTTGTTCTACCACTTCTTGTTGTCCTACAACTTCTTGTTGTTCTACCACTTCTTGTTGTCCTACAACTTCTTGTTGTTCTATAACTTCTTGTTGTCCTACAACTTCTTGTTGTCCTATCACTTCTTGTTGTCCTACCACTTCTTGTTGTCCTACAACTTCTTGTTGTTCTAACCACTTCTTGTTGTCCTACAACTTCTTGTTGTTCTATCACTTCTTGTTGTCCTACAACTTCTTGTTGTCCTATCACTTCTTGTTGTCCTACCACTTCTTGTTGTCCTACAACTTCTTGTTGTCCTACAACTTCTTGTTGTTCTATCACTTCTTGTTGTTCTATCACTTCTTGTTGTCCTACAACTTCTTGTTGTTCTACCACTTCTTGTTGTCCTACAACTTCTTGTTGTTCTACCACTTCTTGTTGTCCTACAACTTCTTGTTGTTCTGTCACTTCTTGTTGTCCTACAACTTCTTGTTGTTCTACCACTTCTTGTTGTCCTACAACTTCTTGTTGTCCTACAACTTCTTGTTGTTCTATCACTTCTTGTTGTCCTACAACTTCTTGTTGTCCTATCACTTCTTGTTGTCCTACACTTCTTGTTGTCCTATCACTTCTTGTTGTCCTACAACTTCTTGTTGTCCTATCACTTCTTGTTGTCCTACAACTTCTTGTTGTCCTATCACTTCTTGTTGTCCTACAACTTCTTGTTGTCCTACAACTTCTTGTTGTTCTCTTCACTTCTTGTTGTCCTACCACTTCTTGTTGTCCTACAACTTCTTGTTGTCCTACACTTCTTGTTGTCCTACAACTTCTTGTTGTTCTACCACTTCTTGTTGTCCTACAACTTCTTGTTGTCCTACAACTTCTTGTTGTCCTACAACTTCTTGTTGTCCTACAACTTCTTGTTGTCCTACAACTTCTTGTTGTCCTACCACTTTCTTGTTGTCCTACAACTTCTTGTTGTTCTATCACTTCTTGTTGTCCTACCACTTCTTGTTGTCCTACCACTTCTTGTTGTCCTACAACTTCTTGTTGTTCTACCACTTCTTGTTGTCCTACAACTTCTTGTTGTCCTACCACTTCTTGTTGTCCTACAACTTCTTGTTGTTCTATCACTTCTTGTTGTCCTACAACTTCTTGTTGTCCTACAACTTCTTGTTGTCCTACAACTTCTTGTTGTCCTACACTTCTTGTTGTCCTACCACTTCTTGTTGTCCTACAACTTCTTGTTGTTCTATCACTTCTTGTTGTCCTACCACTTCTTGTTGTCCTAACCACTTCTTGTTGTCCTACAACTTCTTGTTGTTCTATCACTTCTTGTTGTCCTACAACTTCTTGTTGTCCTATCACTTCTTGTTGTCCTACAACTTCTTGTGTTGTTCTACACTTCTTGTTGTCCTACCACTTCTTGTTGTCCTATCACTTCTTGTTGTTCTACCACTTCTTGTTGTCCTACCACTTCTTGTTGTCCTACCACTTCTTGTTGTTCTATCACTTCTTGTTGTCCTATCACTTCTTGTTGTCCTACCACTTCTTGTTGTCCTATCACTTCTTGTTGTCCTACAACTTCTTGTTGTCCTACAACTTCTTGTTGTTCTACCACTTCTTGTTGTCCTACAACTTCTTGTTGTCCTACAACTTCTTGTTGTCCTACAACTTCTTGTTGTTCTACCACTTCTTGTTGTTCTACCACTTCTTGTTGTTCTACCACTTCTTGTTGTCCTACAACTTCTTGTTGTTCTATCACTTCTTGTTGTCCTACACTTCTTGTTGTCCTACAACTTCTTGTTGTCCTACAACTTCTTGTTGTTCTACCACTTCTTGTTGTTCTATCACTTCTTGTTGTCCTACCACTTCTTGTTGTCCTACAACTTCTTGTTGTCCTACCACTTCTTGTTGTCCTACAACTTCTTGTTGTTCTACCACTTCTTGTTGTTCTATCACTTCTTGTTGTCCTACCACTTCTTGTTGTCCTACCACTTCTTGTTGTCCTACTACTTCTTGTTGTCCTACAACTTCTTGTTGTCCTACCACTTCTTGTTGTTCTACAACTTCTTGTTGTCCTACAACTTCTTGTTGTCCTACAACTTCTTGTTGTCCTACAACTTCTTGTTGTCCTACAACTTCTTGTTGTTCTATCACTTCTTGTTGTTCTACCACTTCTTGTTGTCCTACAACTTCTTGTTGTTCTACCACTTCTTGTTGTCCTACCACTTCTTGTTGTCCTACAACTTCTTGTTGTCCTACAACTTCTTGTTGTCCTACAACTTCTTGTTGTTCTATCACTTCTTGTTGTTCTACCACTTCTTGTTGTCCTACAACTTCTTGTTGTTCTACCACTTCTTGTTGTCCTACAACTTCTTGTTGTCCTACCACTTCTTGTTGTCCTACAACTTCTTGTTGTCCTACAACTTCTTGTTGTCCTACAACTTCTTGTTGTTCTACCACTTCTTGTTGTCCTACAACTTCTTGTTGTCCTACAACTTCTTGTTGTTCTACCACTTCTTGTTGTCCTACAACTTCTTGTTGTCCTACAACTTCTTGTTGTCCTACAACTTCTTGTTGTTCTACCACTTCTTGTTGTCCTACAACTTCTTGTTGTCCTACAACTTCTTGTTTGTCCTACAACTTCTTGTTGTTCTATCACTTCTTGTTGTTCTACCACTTCTTGTTGTTCTACCACTTTCTTGTTGTCCTACAACTTCTTGTTGTCCTACAACTTCTTGTTGTCCTACCACTTCTTGTTGTCCTACCACTTCTTGTTGTCCTACAACTTCTTGTTGTCCTACAACTTCTTGTTGTTCTACCACTTCTTGTTGTCCTACAACTTCTTGTTGTCCTACAACTTCTTGTTGTTCTACCACTTCTTGTTGTCCTACAACTTCTTGTTGTCCTACAACTTCTTGTTGTCCTACAACTTCTTGTTGTTCTAACACTTCTTGTTGTCCTACAACTTCTTGTTGTCCTACAACTTCTTGTTGTTCTACCACTTCTTGTTGTTCTACAACTTCTTGTTGTCCTACAACTTCTTGTTGTCCTACAACTTCTTGTTGTCCTACACTTCTTGTTGTTCTACCACTTCTTGTTGTCCTACAACTTCTTGTTGTCCTACAACTTCTTGTTGTCCTACAACTTCTTGTTGTTCTACACACTTCTTGTTGTCCTACAACTTCTTGTTGTCCTACAACTTCTTGTTGTTTCTACCACTTCTTGTTGTCCTACAACTTCTTGTTGTTCTACAACTTCTTGTTGTTCTACCACTTCTTGTTGTTCTACAACTTCTTGTTGTTCTACCACTTCTTGTTGTTCTACAACTTCTTGTTGTTCTACAACTTCTTGTTGTTCTACAACTTCTTGTTGTTCTACCACTTCTTGTTGTTCTAACCACTTCTTGTTGTTCTACCACTTCTTGTTGTTCTACAACTTCTTGTTGTTCTACAACTTCTTGTTGTTCTACAACTTCTTGTTGTTCTACCACTTCTTGTTGTTCTACAACTTCTTGTTGTTCTACAACTTCTTGTTGTTCTACAACTTCTTGTTGTTCTAAAACTTCTTGTTGTTCTACCACTTCTTGTTGTTCTACAACTTCTTGTTGTTCTACAACTTCTTGTTGTTCTACCACTTCTTGTTGTTCTACAACTTCTTGTTGTTCTACCACTTCTTGTTGTTCTACAACTTCTTGTTGTTCTACCACTTCTTGTTGTTCTACCACTTCTTGTTGTCCTACAACTTCTTGTTGTCCTACAACTTCTTGTTGTTCTACTACTTCTTGTTGTTCTACTACTTCTTGTTGTCCTATCACTTCTTGTTGTCCTACCACTTCTTGTTGTCCTACAACTTCTTGTTGTTCTATCACTTCTTGTTGTTCTACCACTTCTTGTTGTCCTACAACTTCTTGTTGTTCTACCACTTCTTGTTGTCCTACTACTTCTTGTTGTCCTACAACTTCTTGTTGTCCTACCACTTCTTGTTGTCCTACAACTTCTTGTTGTCCTACTACTTCTTGTTGTCCTACAACTTCTTGTTGTCCTACCACTTCTTGTTGTCCTACAACTTCTTGTTGTCCTACAACTTCTTGTTGTCCTACAACTTCTTGTTGTCCTACAACTTCTTGTTGTCCTACCACTTCTTGTTGTCCTACAACTTCTTGTTGTCCTACAACTTCTTGTTGTCCTACTACTTCTTGTTGTCCTACCACTTCTTGTTGTCCTATCACTTCTTGTTGTCCTATCACTTCTTGTTGTCCTACCACTTCTTGTTGTTCTACCACTTCTTGTTGTCCTATCACTTCTTGTTGTCCTACTACTTCTTGTTGTCCTATCACTTCTTGTTGTCCTATCACTTCTTGTTGTCCTACCACTTCTTGTTGTCCTACACTTCTTGTTGTCCTATCACTTCTTGTTGTCCTACCACTTCTTGTTGTCCTATCACTTCTTGTTGTCCTATCACTTCTTGTTGTCCTACCACTTCTTGTTGTTCTACCACTTCTTGTTGTCCTATCACTTCTTGTTGTCCTATCACTTCTTGTTCTCCTATCACTTCTTGTTGTCCTATCACTTCTTGTTGTCCTATCACTTCTTGTTCTCCTATCACTTCTTGTTGTCCTACACTTCTTGTTGTCCTATCACTTCTTGTTGTCCTATCACTTCTTGTTGTCCTACCACTTCTTGTTGTCCTACCACTTCTTGTTGTCCTATCACTTCTTGTTGTCCTATCACTTCTTGTTGTCCTATCACTTCTTGTTGTCCTACCACTTCTTGTTGTCCTATCACTTCTTGTTGTCCTATCACTTCTTGTTGTCCTACCACTTCTTGTTGTTCTACCACTTCTTGTTGTCCTACTACTATTCTTCCTGTTTTTTGCTCTACTGTAGACTTCTGTAGCATTGTCTCCGTGACGTCACATGTGGGAATCTGTCCTTTTATTCCGGTGTATCCGACATCCTGACTGATGTCACTGTTAGATTCCGCACGTTACCAGCTGTTTGATTTCCTTGATTCTTATTTAAATCGTCAACGACCGCTGTTGATCTTTCTTCATTGTGTGTGTGTGCGTGTGTGTGTGTGTGTGTGTGCGTGTGTGTGTGCGTGTGTGTGTGTGTGTGTGTGTGTGTGTGTGTGTGTGTGTGTGTGCAAATGTTTCAGTTGTCGTTGTTTGACTGCTTTGTTCGGGTTTTAGTTTCATTGACAGCTTCTATGTAAACAATTGACTGGCAGTTCGTATGTAGACATTTGACTGACAGCTTGTGAGTAAAGAGTTGATTGACAGCTTGTGTGTAGATAGTTGGCTGACAGCTTGTGTGTAGATAGTTGGCTGACAGCTTGTGTGTAGATAGTTGGCTAACAGCTTGTGTGTAGACAGTTGGCTGACAGCTTGTGTGTAGATAGTTGGCTGACAGCTTGTGTGTAGATAGTTGGCTGACAGCTTGTGTGTAGATAGTTGGCTAACAGCTTGTGTGTAGACAGTTGGCTGACAGCTTGTGTGTAGATAGTTGGCTGACAGCTTGTGTGTAGATAGTTGGCTGACAGCTTGTGTGTAGATAGTTGGCTGACAGTTTTGTGTGTAGATAGTTGGCTGACAGCTTGTGTGTAGACAGTTGGCTGACAGCTTGTGTGTAGATAGTTGGTTGACAGCTTGTGTGTAGATAGTTCGCTGACAGTTTGTGTGCACATAATTGACTGAATCTTGTGTGTTGATAGATGACTGACAGCTCCTGTGTATACAATTGACTGACATCTTGTGTGTAGATAGTTGACTGACTTCTTGTGTGTGTAGACAGTTGACTGACATTGTGTGTGTAGACAGTTGTCTGACATCGTGTGTGTAGACAGTTGACTGACAGCTTGTGTATAGATAGTTGACTGGCATCATGTGTGTGTAGACAGTTGTCTGACATCGTGTGTGTAGACAGTTGACTGACATCGTGTGTGTAGACAGTTGACTGACATCTTGTGTTTAGACAGTTGACTGAATTTGTGTGTGTAGACAGTTGACTGACAGCTTGTGTGTAGACAGTTGACTGACATCATGTGTATAGATAGTTGACTGGCATCATGTGTGTGTAGACAGTTGACTGACATTGTGTGTGTAGACAGTTGTCTGACATCGTGTGTGTAGACAGTTGACTGACAGCTTGTGTATAGATAGTTGACTGGCATCATGTGTGTGTAGACAGTTGACTGACATTGTGTGTGTAGACAGTTGTCTGACATCGTGTGTGTAGACAGTTGACTGATATCGTGTGTGTAGACAGTTGACTGACATCTTGTGTTTAGACAGTTGACTGAATTTGTGTGTGTAGACAGTTGACTGACAGCTTGTGTGTAGACAGTTGACTGACATCATGTGTGTAGACAGTTGACTGAAATTTTGTATGTAGACAGTTAACTGACAGCCTATGTGTGGATAGTTGGCTGACAGCATGTGTGTAGATAGTTCACTGACATCTTGTGTGTAGATAGTTCACTGACATCTTGTGTGTAGATAGTTCACTGACATCTTGTGTGTAGATTCTTGATTGACAGCGTGTGTGTAAACAGATGACTGACAGCGTGTGCGTAAACAGATGACTGACAGCTTGTGTGTATACAGATGACTGACAGCTTGTGTATAAATAGATGATTGACAGCTTTTGTGGAGACAGTTGATTGACAGCTTGTGTGTAGACAGTTGATTGACAGCTTGTGTGTATACATGTGATTGACATCTTGTGTGTAGACAGTTGATTGACAGCTTGTGTGGATACAGTTGATTGACAGATTGTGTGGAGATAGCTGACTGACAGCCCGTGTGGAGACAGTTGGCTGACAGCTCGTATGGAGACAGTTGGCTGACAGCTAGTGTGAAGACAGTTGACTCACACCTCGTGTGGAGACAGTTGACTGACAGCTCGAGCTCGTGTGGAGACAGTTGACTGACAGCTCGTGTGGAGAAAGTTTACTCACAGCTCGTGTGGAGACAGTTGACTGACAGCTCGTGTGGAGACAGTTGACTGACAGCTCGTGTGGAGACAGTTGACTGACAGCTCGTGTGGAGACAGTTGACTGACAGCTCGTGTGGAGACAGTTGACTGACAGCTAGTATGAAGACAGTTGACTGACAGCTAGTGTGGAGACAGTTGACTGACAGCTCGTGTGGAGACAGTTGACTGACAGCTCGTGTGGAGACAGTTGACTGACAGCTCGTGTGGAGACAGTTGACTGACAGCTCGTGTGGAGAAAGTTTACTCACAGCTCGTGTGGAGACAGTTGACTGACAGCTCGTGTGGAGACAGTTGACTGACAGCTCGTGTGGAGACAGTTGACTGACAGCTCGTGTGAAGACAGTTGACTGACAGCTCGTGTGGAGAAAGTTGACTGACAGCTCGTGTGGAGACAGTTGACTGACAGCTCGTGTGGAGACAGTTGACTGACAGCTCGTGTGGAGACAGTTGACTGACCGCTCGTGTGGAGACAGTTGACTGACCGCTCGTGTGGAGACAATTGACTGACCGCTCGTGTGGAGACAGTTGACTGACCGCTCGTGTGGAGACAGTTGACTGACCGCTCGTGTGGAGACAGTTGACTGACCGCTCGTGTGGAGACAATTGACTGACCGCTCGTGTGGAGACAGTTGACTGACCGCTCGTGTGGAGACAGTTGACTGCTCTTGCATCTCGTTGTATAAAAATGTCTTCTGTTGTCACGGATATGTTATGTCTTCTGTTGTCAACGGATATGTTATGTCTTCTGTTGTCAACGGATATGTTATGTTTTCTGTTGTCAACAGATATGTTATGTCTTCTGTTGTCAACGGATATGTTATGTTTTCTGTTATCAACAGATATGTTATGTTTTCTGTTGTCAACAGTTATGTTATGTTTTCTGTTATCAACAGTTATGTTATGTTTTCTGTTATCACAGATATGTTATGTTTTCTGTTATCAACAGTTATGTTATGTTTTCTGTTATCAACAGATATGTTATGTTTTCTGTTATCAACAGTTATGTTATGTTTTCTGTTGTCAACGGATATGTTATGTCTTCTGTTGTCAACGGATATGTTATGTTTTCTGTTGTCAACAGTTATGTTATGTTTTCTGTTGTCAACAGTTATGTTATGTTTTTCTGTTATCAACAGTTATGTTATGTTTTCTGTTATCAACAATTATGTTATGTTTTTCTGTTATCAACAATTATGTTATGTTTTCTGTTATCAACAATTATGTTATGTTTTCTGTTATCAACAATTATGTTATGTTTTCTGTTATCAACAATTATGTTATGTTTTCTGTTATCAACAATTATGTTATGTTTTCTGTTATCAACAGATATGTTATGTTTTCTGTTATCAACAGATATGTTATGTTTTCTGTTGTCATTGCCTGCCTAGACAAACAAACCGATGAAAGGTTGATGATCTACCCGTGTTATCCCTGCCAGAAAACAGTCTCCAGATGTGATCATGTGGGTCATCGTGACGTCAGTTGTTATGATTGTGGACTCGTGTACATAACAGAAGTTGTCAAACCGCGGTCAAGTGTGACGTAATCAGACATACGATCCAACTGAGAAATTCCTGAAACTAATGGGCCCACAAATAGAAGACATGTCGTCTGTGAATCAAGTTAAACATAGAACTATCGCAGTGGCCAAGTTAGACATAGAACTATCGCAGTGGGCCAAGTTAGACATAGAACTATCGCAGTGGGCCAAGTTAAACATAGAACTATCGCAGTGGGCCAAGTTAGACATAGAACTATCGCAGTGGGCCAAGTTAAACATAGAACTATCGCAGTGGGCCAAGTTAGACATAGAACTATCGCAGTGGGCCAAGTTAAACATAGAACTATCGCAGTGGGCCAAGTTAGACATAGAAATATCGCAGTGGGCCAAGTTAGACATAGAAATATCGCAGTGGGACAAGTTAGACATAGAACTATCGCAGTGGGACAAGTTAGACATAGAACTATCGCAGTGGGCCAAGTTAGACATAGAAATATCGCAGTGGGACAAGTTAGACATAGAACTATCGCAGTGGGACAAGTTAGACATAGAACTATCGCAGTGGGCCAAGTTAGACATAGAAATATCGCAGTGGGCCAAGTTAGACATAGAACTATCGCAGTGGGCCAAGTTAGACATAGAACTATCGCAGTGGGACAAGTTAGACATAGAACTATCGCAGTGGGACAAGTTAGACATAGAAATATCGCAGTGGGCCAAGTTAGACATAGAACTATCGCAGTGGGACAAGTTAGACATAGAACTATCGCAGTGGGACAAGTTAGACATAGAAATATCGCAGTGGGCCAAGTTAGACATAGAAATATCGCAGTGGGCCAAGTTAGACATAGAACTATCGCAGTGGGACAAGTTAGACATAGAAATATCGCAGTGGGCCAAGTTAGACATAGAACTATCGCAGTGGACCAAGTTAGACATAGAAATATCGCAGTGGACCAAGTTAGACATAGAAATATCGCAGTGGGCCAAGTTAGACATAGAAATATCGCAGTGGGACAAGTTAGACATAGAACTATCGCAGTGGGCCAAGTTAGACATAGAAATATCGCAGTGGACCAAGTTAGACATAGAAACTATCGCAGTGGGCCAAGTTAGACATAGAACTATCGCAGTGGGACAAGTTAGACATAGAAATATCGCAGTGGACCAAGTTAGACATAGAAATATCGCAGTGGGCCAAGTTAGACATAGAACTATCGCAGTGGGACAAGTTAGACATAGAAATATCGCAGTGGGACAAGTTAGACATAGAAATATCGCAGTGGGCCAAGTTAGACATAGAACTATCGCAGTGGGCCAAGTTAGACATAGAACTATCGCAGTGGGACAAGTTAGACATAGAACTATCGCAGTGGGACAAGTTAGACATAGAAATATCGCAGTGGACCAAGTTAGACATAGAAATATCGCAGTGGGCCAAGTTAGACATAGAACTATCGCAGTGGGACAAGTTAGACATAGAACTATCGCAGTGGACCAAGTTAGACATAGAACTATCGCAGTGGGCCAAGTTAGACATAGAACTATCGCAGTGGGCCAAGTTAGACATAGAAATATCGCAGTGGGCCAAGTTAGACATAGAAATATCGCAGTGGGACAAGTTAGACATAGAACTATCGCAGTGGACCAAGTTAGACATAGAACTATCGCAGTGGGCCAAGTTAGACATAGAACTATCGCAGTGGGCCAAGTTAGACATAGAACTATCGCAGTGGGACAAGTTAGACATAGAAATATCGCAGTGGACCAAGTTAGACATAGAAATATCGCAGTGGGCCAAGTTAGACATAGAACTATCGCAGTGGGACAAGTTAGACATAGAAATATCGCAGTGGGACAAGTTAGACATAGAAATATCGCAGTGGGCCAAGTTAGACATAGAACTATCGCAGTGGGCCAAGTTAGACATAGAACTATCGCAGTGGGACAAGTTAGACATAGAAATATCGCAGTGGACCAAGTTAGACATAGAAATATCGCAGTGGGCCAAGTTAGACATAGAACTATCGCAGTGGGACAAGTTAGACATAGAATATCGCAGTGGCCCAAGTTAGACATAGAAATATCGCAGTGGGCCAAGTTAGACATAGAAATATCGCAGTGGGCCAAGTTAGACATAGAACTATCGCAGTGGGACAAGTTAGACATAGAAATATCGCAGTGGCCCAAGTTAGACATAGAAATATCGCAGTGGACCAAGTTAGACATAGAAATATCGCAGTGAGCCAAGTTAGACATAGAACTATCGCAGTGGGCCAAGTTAGACATAGAAATATCGCAGTGGGCCAAGTTAGACATAGAAATATCGCAGTGGGACAAGTTAGACATAGAAATATCGCAGTGGCCCAAGTTAGACATAGAAATATCGCAGTGAGCCAAGTTAGACATAGAACTATCGCAGTGGGCCAAGTTAGACATAGAAATATCGCAGTGGGCCAAGTTAGACATAGAAATATCGCAGTGGGCCAAGTTAGACATAGAAATATCGCAGTGGCCCAAGTTAGACATAGAAATATCGCAGTGAGCCAAGTTAGACATAGAAATATCGCAGCGGGCCAAGTTAGACAGAAATATCGCAGTGGGCCAAGTTAGACATAGAAATATCGCAGTGGGCCAAGTTAGACATAGAAATATCGCAGTGGGCCAAGTTAGACATAGAAATATCGCAGTGGGCCAAGTTAGACATAGAAATATCGCAGTGGCCAAGTTAAACATAGAAATATCACCAATGACTACAAAGAAAATTGTATTTTATTTTTTTTAGTTCATTTAATGTTCACATCAGGGCGCTAACCACTAAACCACTGACACTGATAGAATGAATTAATATTAAAATGAACTAATGTTACGATGAATTAATATTACGATGAACTAATGTTACGATGAATTAATGTTACGATGAACTAATGTTACGATGAACTAATGTTACGATGAACTAATATTACGATGAACACATTTTACGATAACCTAATGTTTAAGAAATGTCAACTCACAGAGAGGATCAAGGATTGTGAACTGAAAGTTAGAACGTCACATCTGTGGGCCCATGCCCGAGAAGCGATAGAGACCAGGCAATTGAAACATGAAAATCACAGGCAGCAAGTCTATAAGTTCTCAGTCGCAGCTAATGATTGCGGCAATGTGCTGCAGGATTGTTGTACTTGACAGCACTTGGTGTTGACAGATTGACCAGAAGGATTGATTGATGAATAGTGTTGATTGTTTATTATTATTTGTCCTTTTCTATTGTTGATTATTTATGATATTTATTCCGAGCGTTGTAAACATAGCTCTTGCCCTGAAACCATTAGCTGATCTATCACCATGAAGTTGCCCTCCATGACAGTATTCATTTATTATTTGATTTGTCATCCTCGTTTCAAGTTACTAGGAAACACTCCGCTCGCTCAAGACATAGAAGTAGTACATGAAATACCATATACTGATGGTTGAGGTGACGAGGTGATTAGTGAGGGTGACGAGGTGATGGATAAGGCATTGAGCTGATTGTTGGGAGTGACGAGGTTATAGATGAGGGTGACGAAATGATGGATGAAGATGGCGAGGTAATGTATGAGGGAGGCGATTTGGTGGAAAATGGGAAAAGGTGAGGGATGGAGGTGACGAGGTTGTTTATGGGGTTGACGTGGTGAAGGATGAGGGTGACGATGTGAAGGATAAAGGTGACGATGTGATTGCTAAGGGTGACGAGGTTATTGATGAAGGTGACGAAGTGATTTGTGAGGGTGGCGATGTGATGGATGAGGATGTGGAGGTTATTTTTTAGGGTGACGTGGCTATTGGTGACGTGACAAGGTGATTGATTAGAGGGTGATGTGATTGATGGCAGTGACTAGTTATTGATAAGGGTGACGAGGTGACTGACGAAGTTAACAATGTAACTTTTTAGGGTGACGATGTGATTGATGATGAAGACAATGTGCTTGGTGAGGGTGACGAGGTGATTGATGAGGTGTTTAGTGGGGTGGCGAGGTGTTTAGTGATGGTGACGATGTGATTGGTGTGGGTGCCGTGCTTAATTTAGTGAGGGTGACGAGGTGTTTAGTGAGGGTGGCGAGATGTTTAGTGCAGGTGGCGAGGTGTTTAGTGAGGGTGGCGAGGTTTTTAGTGAGGGTGGCGAGGTTTTTAGTGAGGGTGGCGAGGTTTTTAGTGAGGGTGGCGAGATGTTTAGTGCAGGTGGCGAGGTGTTTAGTGAGGTGGCGAGTTTTTAGTGAGTGTGGCGATATGTTTAGTGCAGGTGGAGAGGTGTTTAGTGAGGGTGGCGAGGTTTTTAGTGAGGGTGGCGAGATGTTTAGTGCAGGTGGCGAGATGTTTAGTGCAGGTGGCGAGGTGTTTAGTGAGGGTGGCGAGATGTTTAGTGCAGGTGACGAGATGTTTAGTGCAGGTGGCGAGGTGTTTAGTGAGGGTGGCGAGATGTTTAGTGCAGGTGGCGAGGTGTTTAGTGAGGGTGATGAGGTGTTTAGTGAGGGTGGCGAGGTGTTTAGTGATGGTGACGATGTGATTGGTGCGGGTGCCGTGCTTAATTTAGTGAGGGTGACGAGGTGTTTAGTGCAGGTGGCGAGGTGTTTAGTGAGGGTGGCGAGGTTTTTAGTGAGGGTGGCGAGATGTTTAGTGCAGGTGGCGAGGTGTTTAGTGAAGGTGGCGAGATGTTTAGTGCAGGTGGCGAGGTGTTTAGTGAGGGTGGCGAGATGTTTAGTGCAGGATGCGAGGTGTTTAGTGAGGGTGGCGAGGTGTTTAGTGCAGGTGGCGAGGTGTTTAGTGAGGGTGGCGAGGTGTTTAGTGAGGGTGGCGAGGTGTTTAGTGAGGGTGACGAGGTGTTTAGTGAGGGTGGCGAGGTGTTTATTTTTTATGGTGAGACACAATTAATGAGAATAATGTAGTAATTTAGGAATGTGCAACTGTCAGTCTTGTAGACTCGGGTAGCAATCACGGCACGAGTAAGAAGATGGTGCGACTGAAAGACAGGGGTGAGAACAACTAGAGATAAACAGAAAGTAGCATATTGCGCCTGTACTTGGCGTCTCCTGTGGGCCCGACATCAGTACACAGAGGTCGACTTTTATCATTAAAACTCGGTGCTCTAGAGCCTAAGAGAGGACAAAACGGCAGCAGATCAACATGACGTCACGAGGTTATAACTGGGGGATATAAAAGTAACATCAAGAATAGATTAACATGAGGAATGATCATCAGAAATATGATAACAATATCACTAAATAACATCAAGAATAGAACACAGCTAAAAATAGTAGAATTTGAAGAAAAGTCAAAATGAATGAACTAATCGCATGAAGGAAGGAAGAAATCAGAGATTAGAGCAACACTTTCCACAGCGGTAACGGCGAATGTTCCAGAACAGGAGCTAGGAATGATGGCTGTTAAACCGACTTTGATGTTTCATGTTTGAAATCTGACCTCTCCATCTTGCTGTCCGTTTGTGTTGTTCTTGTTGTCTGATCGTGGGTTAGCCGAAATGTCACGGTTTGTGCTTTCCTTTCTTGTAAAGCTGCCATCAAAGTATGTAGTAGTGTATGTTACACCCCACCACTTGGCCTATCTTGTAAAGCTGTCATTAAACTATGTAGTAGTGTATGTTACAACCCACCACTTGTCCTATCTTGTAAAGCTGCCATCAAAGTATGTAGTAGTGTATGTTACACCCCACCACTTGCCCTATCTTGTAAAGCTGCCATCAAACTATGTAGTAGTGTATGTTACACTCCACCACTTGTCCTATCTTGTAAAGCTGCCATCAAACTATGTAGTAGTGTTTGTTGCACCCCACACTTGTCCTATCTTGTAAATCTGTCATTAAACTATGTAGTAGTGTGTGTTACACTCCACCACTTGACCTATCTTGTAAAGCTGTCATTAAACTATATAGTAGTGTATGTTACACCCCACCACTTGATCTATCTTGTAAAGCTGTCATTAAACTATGTAGTAGTGTATGTTACACCCCACCACTTGTCCTATCTTGTAAAGCTGTCATTAAACTATGTAGTAGTGTGTGTTACACCCCACCACTTGTCATATCTTGTAAAGCTGTCATTAAACTATGTAGTAGTGTATGTTACATATCAACACTTGTCCTATCTTGTAAAGCTGTCATCAAACTATGTAGTAGTGTATGTTACACTCTACCACTTGTCCTATCTTGTAAAGCTGTCATCAAACTATGTAGTAGTGTATGTTACATATCACCACTTGTCCTATCTTGTAAAGCTGTCATCAAACTACGTAGTAGTGTATGTTACACATCACCACTTGTCCTATCTTGTAAAGCTGTCATCAAACTATGTAGTAGTGTATGTTACATATCACCACTTGTCCTATCTTGTAAAGCTGCCATCAAACTACGTAGTAGTGTATGTTACATATCACCACTTGTCCTATCTTGTAAAGCTGTCATGAAACTATGTAGTAGTGTGTGTTACACTCCACCACTTGTCCTATCTTGTAAAGCTGTCATTAAACTATGTAGTAGTGTGTGTTACACTCCACCACTTGACCTATCTTGTAAAGCTGTCATGAAACTATGTAGTAGTGTGTGTTTACACCCCACAACTTGTCCTATCTTGTAAAGCTGTCATGAAACTATGTAGTAGTGTATGTTACACCCCACCATTTGTCCTATCTTGTAAAGCTGTCATTAAACTATGCAGTAGTGTGTGTTACACCCCACCACTTGTCCTATCTTGTAAAGCTGTCATTAAACTATGTAGTAGTGTGTGTTATACCCCACCACTTGTCCTATCTTGTAAAGCTGTCATTAAACTATGTAGTAGTGTGTGTTACACTCCACCACTTGAGCTATCTTGTAAAGCTGTCATTAAACTATGTAGTAGTGTATGTTACACCCCACCACTTGTCCTATCTTGTGAAGCTGTCATCAAACTATGTAGTAGTGTATGTTACACTCCACCACTTGACCTATCTTGTAAAGCTGTCATTAAACTATGTAGTAGTGTATGTTACACCCCACCACTTGTCCTATCTTGTAAAGCTGTCATTAAACTATGTAGTAGTGTATGTTACAGCCTACCACTTGTCCTATCTTGTAAAGCTGTCATTAAACTATGTAGTAGTGTATGTTACACCCCACCACTTGTCCTATCTTGTAAAGCTGTCATTAAACTATGTAGTAGTGTATGTTACACCCCACCACTTGGCCTATCTTGTAAAGCTGCCATCAAACTATGTAGTAGTGTATGTTACACCCCACCACTTGTCCTATCTTGTAAAGCTGCCATCAAACTATGTAGTGATGTATGTTACACCCCACCACTTGATCACGGTTTTATGATTCACCTTTTCCTTCTCATCAAATACCAACACTAGATGAGGACAAGATCACAAGTGCTGGTTGAGCTGTGTGTTCTTGTCTTGACAACGTTCGGACGGCCAGCTCTTGCCAACCTGCTGACAGTTGAGGTCACTTTACAAAATGATCCAATATCTTTTTCTATCGCAAATAACAGTAATGGGGCCAAGTAAGTTGTACAGTAAAAAAAATTAACAGTCAATCAGTCATATTCTCTACACCATCAGTCAATCAGTTATGTTCTATACACCAACAGTCAATCAGTCATGTTCTCTACACCAACAGTCAATCAGTCATGTTCTCTACACCAACAGTCAATCAGTCATATTCTCTACACCAACAGTCAATCAGTCATATTCTCTACACCAACAGTCAATCAGTCATGTTCTCTACACCAACAGTCAATCAGTCATGTTCTCTACACCAACAGTCAATCAATTATGTTCTATACACTATCATGTGATGTCGTTGAGTGTTATGTTGAATGTTGAGTAGTCAAACATGAACTACTATATTTCCTTCTTCCAGGTTCCAGTCTTGTCTCTGTGATGGCCAAAAATCTAACTGCAAAACTACCATGACAAGATCAACACCGAACGTTTTGTTTTATAAAAATCTCACTCAAGCTAATGTTACTGCCAACGGCAGCGGTAACGTTTCCTTCTTTGTCTGCTCCGTTGATTCAACCTCGCCAATCGCAAGCAGCGACAACATATCATGTACAAGGGTACAAAGAAATCGCATCCCGTGCACCACTAGCCCGTGCTCTGTGAACATCAACATTGACTGCGGCGGAGGCAGTAACGTCACCATCGTGTGGAGGAGAACACAGCATGCACGTGTCCACAACAGCTCTACGTTTGCTCTAGTTGATTGTTGCTCGGACCTGACATCAACAAGCAACAACACAACAACCCCACAAACCCAGCAATCACATCCCACACTACAGACGCCATGAGAACAACTTCTCTCACAGAAGACCTAACACCAGTGTCTCCACCGCCATCATCACCAACCACACACTCAACCCAACAAGACGCAACCAGTTCCTCTCAGTTCTCGGCTCTGCACATCGGAGTCATCATCGCAGCAGCTGCAGCGGCCATCTTGATGACTCTACTGATTGTGTGCGTCATCTGGAGAATTAAAGCTAGAAGCAAAGGTCACGCTGACAACGTCAATCAGCCAATCACGTCAAAGAACGATCAGACAGACACGCCGATAGGTGGCGGAAGTCATAAAACAAAAGATGGTGGTCAGCACAGCGACAACCCGGCGGTTGTAGTTTGTCCACAGGATGTAGCAAATACCAGGAAAGATGAGCAAAGTCAAAGCTCTGACAACTACACCTACATCGACATGGCACCATCCGCCAGCTCCAACAACAACAACAACAACAACAACAACAACAACAACAACATAAGAGACTCCGAAGAGCTTCAACCAAACGGTAAACACAACACGACCTTGGAAGCAGCGGAAGATGACAGCGTCAATGTGTACTCGTGTCTGAGAGAAAACAAAGTGACAACAGACAACCCTTACAACTGTGCCTCCAATGAAAAAAATGATGTCAGTGTCCCCACCTCGTCTCAATGTACCAATCAGGTGTCAGATAATAAATCTATAGCCCCGCCCCCTCATTACAGCACAATAGATCAAAATCATAATTCAGATTCCGGAAATCAAATGGCTGAGCCACAAGAAACCCGTCCAAAACCTTCGCCCCACTACACTGAAATAAACCCAAATACGAAATTGAAAAATGGTTTGAAAAATTACCAACAGGCAACTGGTCAAGAGACGAAGAATGATTGGCAAGTCAGCAGTGACCAGATTTTACATCACGCCAAGCCAGACATGACTTCCGTGGAAACATCGGACCAAAACATCTCAGTCCCGTACGAGAACGTCACCATAAACGTGACACCAACGCCATGTTTCTCAAATGTGGTGTACACAACACAAGAGGAATTAACGGAGTCAAGCATCCCCGCTCTGCAGGCAGAAACAACCTACGCCAACATGTCCGAGCATATGCTGTAGACTGTAAACATCAAACATTGATTTGGTCAAGTCGTGTCATTGTTACAAGGGAGAGACATCATCTGGAGGGTAGACACATCATCTGGAGGGTAGAGACATCATCTGGAGGGCAGAGACATCATCTGGGGGGTAGAGACATCATCTGGGGGGTAGAGACATCATCTGGAGGGTAGAGACATCATCTGGAGGGCAGAGACATCATCTGGGGGGTAGAGACATCATCTGGGGGGTAGAGACATCATCTGGAGGGTAGAGACATCATCTGGGGGGGGGTAGAGACATCATCTGGAGTGTAGAGACATCATCTGGGGGTAGAGACATCATCTGGAGGGTAGAGAGATCATCTTGGGGGTAGAGACATCATCTGGAGGGTAGAGACATTATCTGGAGGGTAGACACATCATCTGGAGGGTAGACACATCATCTGGAGGGTAGAAACATCATCTGGAGGGTAGAAACATCATCTGGAGGGTAGACACATCATCTGGAGGGTAGAGACATCATCTGGAGGGAGAGACATCATCTGGAGGGTAGAGACATCATCTGGAGGGTAGAGACATCATCTGGAGGGAGAGACATCATCTGGAGGGTAGAGACATCATCTGGAGGGTAGAAACATCATCTGGAGGGTAGAAACATCATCTGGAGGGTAGACACATCATCTGGAGGGTAGAGACATCATCTGGAGGGAGAGACATCATCTGGAGGGTAGAGACATCATCTGGAGGGTAGAGACATCATCTGGAGGGAGAGACATCATCTGGAGGGTAGAGACATCATCTGGAGGGTAGAGACATCATCTGGAGGGTAGAGACATCATCTGGAGGGAGAGACATCATCTGGAGGGTAGAGACATCATCTGGAGGGTAGAAACATCATCTGGAGGGAGAGACATCATCTGGAGGGGATATTCTTTCGGTCTGGCGATAGTGGTGGTAGGGTGGTAGTAGTGGTGGTGTTAGTGGTGATAGTGTTGGTAAATGTGGTGGTAGAGGCGGTAAAGGTGGTGACAGTGGTAGTAGTGGTAAAGGTAGTGACAGTGCTGATAGTAGTAAAGGTGGTGGTAGTGGTGATAGTGGTAAAGGTGGTGACAGTGCTGATAGTGGTAAAGGTGGTATTAATGGTGATAGTGGTAAAGGTGGTGACAGTGGTGATAGTGGTAAAGGTGGTATCAATGGTGATAGCTGTAAAGGTGGTGACAGTGGTGATAGTGGTAAAGGTGGTATTAATGGTGATAGTGGTAAAGGTGGTGACAGTGGTGACAGTGGTGATAGTGGTAAAGTTGGTGGTAGTGGTGGTGGTGATGGTGGTAAAGGTGGTGGTAGTGATGATGTTGGTGGTAAAGGTGGTGACAGTGCTGATAGTAGTACAGGTGGTATTAATGGTGATAGTGGTAAAGGTGGTGACAGTGGTGATAGTGGTAAAGGTGGTAGTAGTGATGTTGTTGGTGGTAAAGGTGGTGGTAGTGGTAGTGTTGGTGGTAAAGGTGGTGGTAGTGATGTTGTTGGTGGTAAAGGTGGTGGTAGTGTTGGTGGTAAAGGTGGTGGTAGTGGTAGTGTTGGTGGTAAAGGTGGTGGTAGTGATGTTGTTGGTGGTAAAGGTGGTGGTAGTGGTAGTGTTCGTGGTAAAGGTGGTGGTAGGGATGGTGGTGGTAAAGGTGTTGGTAGTGTTGGTGGTAAAGGTGGTGGTAGTGGTGGTGTTGGTGGTAAAGGTGGTGGTAGGGATGGTGGTGGTAAAGGTGGTGGTAGTGTTGGTGGTAAAGGTGGTGGTAGTGGTGGTGTTGGTGGTAAAGGTGGTGGTAGTGGTAGTGTTGGTGGTAAAGGTGGTGGTAGTGATGGTGGTGGTAAAGGTGGCGTTAGTGTTGGTGGTAAAGGTGGTGGTAGGGATGGTGGTGGTAACGGTGGTGGTAGTGGTAGTATTGGTGGTAAAGGTGGTGATGATGGTGGTGGTGGTTATGGTGGTGGTGGTGATGGTGGTGGTGGTGATAGTGGTGGTGGTGGTGGGGGTGGTGATGGTGGTGGTGGTGATGGTGATGGTGGTGGCGATGGTGGTGGTAGTGGTGATGGTGGTGGTGATGGTGGTGGTAGTGGTGGTGGTGATGGTGGTGGTGGTGGTGATGGTGGTGATGGTGGTGGTAGTGGTGATGGTGGTGGTAGTGGTGATGGTGGTGATGGTGGTGGTAGTGGTGGTGTGGTGATGGTGGTGGTAGTGGTGGTGGTGGTGGTGGTGGTGGTGGTGATGGTGGTGGTATGGTGGTGGTGTGGTGATGGTGTGGTGGTGGTGATGGTGATGGTGATGGTGATGGTGGTGGTGATGGTGGTGGTAGTGGTGGTGGTAGTAGTGGTAGTAGTGGTGGAGGTGGGGCTGGTGGTGATGGTGGTGGTGATGGTGGTACTGGTGGTGGTGGTATTGGTGGTGATGGTGATGCTGGTGGTGGTGGTGGTACTGGTGGTGGTGATGGTGGTACTGGTGGTGGTGGTGGTAATGGTGGTACTGGTGGTGATGGTGGTGATGGTATTGGTGGAGGTGGGGCTGGTGGTGATGGTGGTGGTGATGGTGGTGGTGATGGTGGTGGTGATGGTGGTGGTGGTGATGGTGATGGTGATGGTGATGGTGGTGGTGGTGGTGGTGATGGTATTGGTGGAGGTGGGGGTGGTGGTGATGGTAATGGTGATGGTGGTGGTGGAGATGGTGGTGGTGGCCGTGATGGTGATGATTGTGATGGTGGTGGGGATGGTGGTGGAAGTGGTGATGGTGATGGTATGGTGGTTATGGTGATGGTAGTGGTGCTGGTAAATGTGCTAAAAGTGGTGGTAGTGGTGGTGGTTATGGTGGTGGTAGTGGTGGTGGTAAAGGCGTTAAAGGTGGTGGTACTGGGATTGATAGTGTTAGTGGTGGTTGTAGTGATGATAATGATGTTACTTGTGATTGTGATCGTAGTAGTGGTATTGGTAATGGTGGTTCTTAGTGGTGATGGTGGTTGTAGTGTTGGTGGTTGTGATAGTTTTTGTGGTAGTGGTCATTTTTTGTAGTGGTGGTCATTTTTTGTAGTGGTGGTCATTTTTTGTAGTGGTGGTAGTGGTAGATGTGGTGATGGTTGTGGTTGTGGTGGTGATGGTTGTGGTGGTGACGGTTGTGATGGTGATGGTCATGGTGGCGCCAGAGGATCAGGCTCAGTTGTTGATGGCGACGATGATTATTGTCTTCAATGATGACGTCATTAACTGAACTATAACAGACCAAGACAAGATCGTAGAAATCGTTAGCTTTTACTGGAAGACAAGACCAGTCATCAATCAGCTTCTCTCATTACAACATGAGCTTCTCTCATTACAACATGAGCTTCTCTCATTACAACATGAGCTTCTCTCATTACAACATGAGCTTCTCTCATTACAACATGAGCTTCTCTCATTGCAACATGAGCTTCTCTCATTACAACACCAGCTTGTCTCATTGCAACATGAGCTTCTATCATTACAACATGAGCTTCTCTCATTACAACATGAGCTTCTCTCATTGCAACATGAGCTTCTCTCATTACAACATCAGCTTGTCTCATTGCAACATGAGCTTCTATCATTACAACATCAGCTTGTCTCATTGCAACATGAGCTTCTATCATTACAACACGAGCTTCTCTCATTACAACATGAGCTTCTCTCATTGCAACATGAGCTTCTATCATTACAACATGAGCTTCTCTCATTACAACATGAGCTTCTCTCATTGCAACATGAGCTTCTATCATTACAACATGGGCTTCTCTCATTACAACATGAGCTTCTTTCATTACAACATGAGCTTCTATCATTACAACATGAGCTTCTCTCATTACAACATGAGCTTCTCTCATTACAACATGAGCTTCTCTCATTGCAACATGAGGTTCTCTCATTACAACATGAGCTTCTATCATTACAACATGAGCTTCTCTCATTACAACATGGGCTTCTATCATTGGAACATGAGCATGTCTCATTACAACATGAGCTTCTCTCATTACAACATGAGCTTCTATCATTACAACATGAGCTTCTATCATTGGAACATGAGCATGTCTCATTACAACATGAGCTTCTCTCATTACAACATGGGCTTCTATCATTGGAACATGAGCATGTCTCATTACAACATGAGCTTCTATCATTGCAACATGACAATGTACTATTATGCACACTTGCCTTCCTATGATGTTGTATCTCTGGATAATGTTTGTGATAATCTCTCTGCCCAAGCTGCTCTAAGCTACTACTAATTTACGGTCTACAAGTTACAGGACCTAGGCGACTGCTGTTGGCTACATTGTAACTGTTCATACAATGGTTTATTTCCTTATAGCTAAACTCCTTAGCTACATATTATCAAAAGACGAGCTCACCACGTGACATAAAGAGAGAGATAAGTCCCATGACACGGACTCTAGTTAGCTACATATTGTCAAGAGACGAGCTCACCACGTGACATAAGAGAGAGATAAGTCCCATGACACGGACTCTAGTTAGCTACATATTGTCAAGAGACGAGCTCACCACGTGACATAAAGAGAGAGATAAGTCCCATGACAAGGCCTCTAGCTGGCTGACTACACACTTGCGGTAGGCTCTCAACTTACTATTCTCTTCTCATATGAACTTCCCTGTTGATCTTTCTCTCATTCCGCCTCTCACTGACTACTCTTCCGTGACAATGTTTATCTGCACTCTCTTCTATATTGGCCTACGAGCAAATCCTCTCAATTTAAATAAAGTCTAGATTTATATTTTCTCCTGTTTATCTGTTTTTGTCTCTATGTGTGAATGTCTAATTCTCTCTTCACCACTCTTTCATTTATGTCGTGTCAATGCGTCTGTGTGGTCAGTGTCTACCGCGTCTATCTTCTTGTGTCTATGTTTAGACAATGCCAGTTTTGTATTAACAAAATATTCAAAACCTACAAGTGGATATCAAAGTTGAAGCAATAGACCTGGAGACAGTTCAGAACTACAACTACCTTGGACATACTATAACCAGTGATGGAAAATGTACAACTGAAATAAATAAAAGAATAGGTATGGCAAAATATAATGTTAATGTCATGAAGAACATACTAACATCAAAACAAATAACACCAGGGCTAAAACTAAGAATAGCAAAATGTTATATCTCCTCACCTGTATGGTTCAGAAACATGGACGTTAGACAAGAAAACAGAACAGAAAATTGAAGCCTTTGACATGTGGATTTTTAGAAGAATAGGTAAAATTGGATGGAAAGAAAAGAAAACAAGCGATGAAGTCTTAAAACAGAGAATTACTCAACACAATTCAATGAAGAATTTTTAAAGGAAAAAAAATGGTATGGTAAGAGCTCTAGGCAGGTGAGGAACAAAACAAAAGTAGAACGACGGTTCGGCCAGGAAAGCCTTCAGCTGCAACAATAAACGATTACAACAACAAAATTATTGTTCCAGCAGAAGGCCTTTTTGACCGAAACGTCCTTGTTACATTTGTTTTATTTCTCATCTCCGTAAAGCTGTTACTATACAACTGTTTTCCCTTTTTAAAAAAAAATTGTAATTATTATCATCAGCTTGGCAGTTCTGTGTTTAAGGATAGCTTTACACACAGTCATCTGGATAGCTTTACACACAGTCATCTGGATAGCTTTACACACAGTCATCTGGATAGCTTTACACACAGTCATCTGGATAGCTTTACACACAGTCATCTGGATAGCTTTACACACAGTCATCTGGATAGCTTTACACACAGTCATCTTGATAGCTTTACACACAGTCATTGTGATAGCTTTACACACAGTCATCTGGATAGCTTTACACACAGTCATCTTGATAGCTTTACACACAGTCATCTGGATAGCTTTACGCACAGTCATCTGGATAGCTTTACACACAGTCATCTGGATAACTTTACACACAGTCATCTGGATAGCTTTACACACAGTCATCTGAATAGCTTTACACACAGTCATCTGGATAGCTTTACACACAGTCACCTTGATAGCTTTACACACAGTCACGGTTGAGACAGGATTTGTGGGGCACGTGACACAGCGGTCTACTAGCAGTCAACTTGGAAATACAAGGTGCAAGAGGCAGACCAAGACTAACATGGAGTACCATCCAAAGATGGACAAGTTAACCGTTGACAACCTGCATCATCAAAGCAAGAGACAGAGGCAGACCAAGACTAACATGGATGAGAAAGATCAAATGATGGACAAGTCAGCCTATGACAACCTGCACCTTCATAGCAAGGGACAGCGCGGAATGGCAGCCAACCTTTGATGCGGAGACGGCACCTAATGATGATGAGACCTGAATCTTGTTTCCAAGTGAGAACAGTCTCCTCCACACGTAACACAGTAAAATAGTAACATAGTAACATAGTAACATAGTAACACTGTAACATAGTAACATAGTAACACAGTAACATAGTAACACAGTAACACAGTAACTTAGTAACACAGTAACATTGTAACACAGTAACATTGTAACACTGTAACATAGTAACACAGTAACATAGTAACACAGTAACATAGTAACACAGTAACATTGTAACACAGTAACATTGTAACACTGTAACATAGTAACACAGTAACATAGTAACACAGTAACATAGTAACACAGTAACTTAGTAACACAGTAACATTGTAACATAGTAACATTGTAACACTGTAACATAGTAACACAGTAACATAGTAACACAGTAACATTGTAACACAGTAACATAGTAACACTGTAACACAGTAACACAGTAACACAGTAACATAGTAAAACAGTAACACAGTAACATAGTAACATAGTAACACAGTAACACAGTAACATAGTAACACAGTAACATAGTAACACAGTAACATTGTAACACAGTAACATTGTAACACAGTAACACAGTAACACAGTAACACAGTAGGATTGTAACACAGTAACCTTCAGTCTTCTATTTGACACATTTTCTGGCAACAGGAAACACTTTCTCTTTCCCTTTAGTTTAACCCACAGATGGGCAACCTACGGCCCGCGAGCTGGAACCGGCCCGTCAGGCTATTTTGACCGGTCTTTGTGCTTGATGTGAAAATGTAGTATCCCCTGCATTACCTGAAAGTAAGACACAGACATTCATGAACTGACACAAAAATAGAAAACATAACGTATTGCTGTTAGTCAAATACTACCAAACATGGACAATCTTGTGTGTGAGGGTCAAGCACAACCCTCTCATTAAACCCGGAACATTTCCTATTTATAATTTATTGATGAATCTGTACCACCCTCCTTTTTTTCTGTATCACACCTCTCACTTTCATTCCACTCTCTTTTCTGTCTTCCACTCTTCATCATTAATAAAAAAATTTACATTACGATCGCTAGTGAATGCATATTAGGTAATTTATATAATGTCGTCATAGGTGTTGGTGTCTGGACCTCGGCGTTTCCCTAGTTTTCAGATCTGGTCCTTCTCTGGAGCTGAACCGCTGACCGATGTTGACACCTCAAGGTCTGGAGCAAGGACTCACTCCGACTCACGTCTCGTCCTCACACATCCCACTCGACTAGCAGATCGATGGCTGTATACAATATAGCTCGTTTCAAATCACTTGCCCAACTTCAAAACGCTATTGCTCAGAAACCGTTTGTTAAATACTGTTGACATTTTCCAAATGTTATTAGAATGCAAAATACCTTTTAAATGTATATTTAACAAATATCTTGCAGCTGCAGTTTTCAGATTTGCAGAAAAATCTTTGTCCTTTGTTTTTGCTTTACTAGAGATAGTAATTCAGGTTTTAAGCACATGTTATTAAATTGTATGTGCTCCTTTGTGAGCCATATCTTAACAGCATCTTTTGTACTGGATGACGTCGGACTTTATCTTCAAGTGCAACAATGTTGTGGTACGCTGCATTGTCCATTATTAGGCAAGATGGTCGATCTAGTGATGGGAGAACAGAGAGTTTCAATCCAATGTCTAAATATGTGACCATTCATCTCAGAGTGATAATACCGATTGTCTATGGATTTTGAAAGAAAAATGAGCTCTGCATTCTGTATTAGTCCATGTTGTCGACTACCTGCATGAGCAATTATCAAGCGCTGTCCTTTGCTGCTAGGTATTAATCTCTTAATCTTTCCATCTGATGACTGCCATTCCCTTTGGTTAGTGTGGTGAGCATTGATCCATGTTTCATCCAAGTACACAATATCATAACCTTGCTTGCGCACCTCTTTTACTTCACGTAAGTACTTGCTTCTCATCACTACTATATGTGGATTCTCACAGATGATGTTTCGTCCATTGGAATACTTTCTGAATGTAAAGCCTGCAGCTCTCACATTCCTCCATAATGTAGACTTTGATATTTCAATACTGTTGTTCTTTTTCAGCGAAATTTTTAATTTTCTTATTGTAACAGTTTCATTCATACCCAACATTTTGCGAATTTCACTTCTAATAAGTTCACTGTCGAAATTATCCAACATTTTTGCTCTTCCTTGTGATTTTGTATATTTGGAACATTGACGGTCACGTGCTTGAATCCAGCGATTAAATGACCGTTTAGATAAATCCAAAATGTGTCTTGTCCTATTCTCAGGGTTTTCTAAGGAATGAAATAATCTTCCTCGTTTAGCTTCTTTGCAAAAATAGTCATACATTTTTATTGCGATGTTTTGTAAACTGCAGAATTTCATTTTAAGACTCATGATAAATGTTAGCGTTCCACGTCTACACCTATGAAAGAACGGAAATGGAACACACAATTTCTCAAGTGTCTAATTGTGTCAAACAAACCACGGGGAAAGCGTGCAAATACGTCAATTCTACCGTGTATGGATTTGTACTCGCTATTTTTAGTTTAAAATACTGTAAACATTAAGTTTTGACTACATCAATGGGTCGTTATAAATTTATAAAAATCAAATAAGCAACAATAATAACCAAATGTTTTTTTAAAATGAAATTAATTCCCTATTGGGTTCTAATCATTATAACTTTACATGTAAATTTTGAATAACTTACAAAAAGCGGTTAAAAGCTATCGATTTTAAAAGTTGGGCACTAGTTATGAAACAAGCTATAATAGCTCGTTCAGCTTACTCAGGTTCCACAACTCTGCTCGACTCGCGTCACCTCCGACAGTTACATCGGTTTCGTCCCTTGGATAGTCTTAATATCTTTGGTCTCTGCCACACAGTCCCAATGTTGTTATTGTAGAGGTGTTGATAGATGTGTCAATGTTGTTATTGTAGAGGCGTTGATAGATGTGTCAATGTTGTTATTGTAGAGGTGTTGATAGATGTGTCAATGTTGTTATTGTAGAGGTGTTGATAGATGTGTCAATGTTGTTATTGTAGAGGTGTTGATAGATGTGTCAATGTTGTTATTGTAGAGATGTTGATAGATGTGTCAATGTTGTTATTGTAGAGGTGTTGATAGATGTGTCAATGTTGTTATTGTAGAGGTGTTGATAGATGTGTCAATGTTGTTATTGTAGAGGTGTTGATAGATGTGTCAATGTTGTTATTGTAGAGGTGTTGATAGATGTGTCAATGTTGTTATTGTAGAGGTGTTGATAGATGTGTCAATGTTGTTATTGTAGAGGTGTTGATAGATGTGTCAATGTTGTTATTGTAGAGGTGTTGATAGATGTGTCAATGTTGTTATTGTAGAGGCGCTGATAGATGTGTCAATGTTGTTATTGTAGAGGTGTTGATAGATGTGTCAATGTTGTTATTGTAGAGGCGCTGATAGATGTGTCAATGTTGTTATTGTAGAGGCGCTGATAGATGTGTCAATGTTGTTATTGTAGAGGTGTTGATAGATGTGTCAATGTTGTTATTGTAGAGGTGTTGATAGATGTCCCAATGTTGTTATTGTAGAGGCTTTGATAGATGTCCCAATGTTGTTATTGTAGAGGTGTTGATAGCTGTCCCAATGTTGTTATTGTAGAGGCGTTGATAGCTGTCCCAATGTTGTTATTGTAGAGGTGTTGATAGATGTCCCAATGTTATTATTGTAGAGGTGTTGATGGCTGTCCCAATGTTGTTATTGTAGAGGTGTTGATAGATGTGTCAATGTTGTTATTGTAGAGGTGTTGATAGCTGTCCCAATGTTGTTATTGTAGAGGCGTTGATAGCTGTCCCAATGTTGTTATTGTAGAGGCGTTGATAGATGTCCAATGTTGTTATTGTAGAGGTGTTGATAGATGTGTCAATGTTGTTATTGTAGAGGTGTTGATAGATGTGTCAATGTTGTTATTGTAGAGGTGTTGATAGATGTTGCAATGTTGTTATTGTAGAGGCGCTGATAGATGTGTCAATGTTGTTATTGTAGAGGTGTTGATAGATGTTGCAATGTTGTTATTGTAGAGGTGTTGATAGCTTTCCCAATGTTGTTATCGTAGAGGTGTTGATAGATGTTCCAATGTTGTTATTGTAGAGGTGTTGATAGATGTCCCAATGTTGTTATTGTAGAGGCGTTGATAGATGTCCCAATGTTGTTATTGTAGGGGCGTTGATAGATGTCCCAATGTTGTTATTGTAGAGGCGTTGACAGATGTCCCAATGTTGTTATTGTAGAGGCGTTGACAGATGTCCCAATGTTGTTATTGTAGAGGCGTTGATATATGTCCCAATGTTGTTATTGTAGAGGCGTTGATAGATGTCCCAATGTTGTTATTGTAGTGGCGTTGATAGATGTTCCAATGTTGTTATTGTAAAGGCGTTGACAAATGTCCCAATGTTGTTATTGTAGAGGCGTTGACAGATGTCCCAATGTTGTTATTGTAGAGGCGTTGACAGATGTCCCAATGTTGTTATTGTAGAGGCGTTAATAGATGTCCCAATGTTGTTATTGTAGAGGCGTTGATAGATGTCCCAATGTTGTTATTGTAGAGGCGTTGACAGATGTCCCAATGTTGTTATTGTAGAGGCGTTGACAGATGTCCCAATGTTGTTATTGTAGAGGTGTTGATAGATGTCCCAATGTTGTTATTGTAGAGGTGTTGATATCTGTCCCAATGTTGTTATTGTAGAGGCGTTGATAGATGTCTCAATGTTGTTATTGTAGAGGCGTTGACAGATGTCCCAATGTCGTTATAATAGTGGCGTTGACAGATGTCCCACTGTTGTTATTGTAGAGGCGTTGACAGATGCCCCAATGTTGTTATTGTAGTGGCGTTGATAGCTGTTCCAATTTTGTTATTGTAGTGGCGTTGATAGATGTCCCAATGTAGCTATTGTAGTGGTGTTGATAGCTGTTCCAATTTTGTTATTGTAGTGGCGTTGATAGATGTCCCAATGTTGTTATTGTAGTGGTGTTGATAGATGTCCCAATGTTGTTATTGTAGTGGCGTTGATAGATGTCCCAATGTTGTTATTGTAGTGGCGTTGATAGATGTCCCAATGTTGTTATTGTAGAGGCGTTGATAGCTGTCCCAATGTTGTTATTGTAGAGGCGTTGATATTTGTCCCAATGTTGTTATTGTAGAGGCGTTAATAGCTGTCCCAATGTTGTTATTGTAGAGGCGTTGATAGATGTCCCAATGTTGTTATTGTAGAGGTGTTGATAGATGTCCCAATTTTGTTATTGTAGAGGCGTTGACAGATGTCCCAATGGTGTTATTGTAGTGGCGTTGATAGATGTCCCAATGTTGTTATTGTAGAGGTGTTGATAGATGTCCCAATTTTGTTTTTGTAGAGACGTTGATAGCTTTCCCAATGTTGTTATTGTAGTGGCGTTGATAGATGTCCCAATGTTGTTATTGTAGAGGCGTTGACAGATGTCCCAATGTTGTTATTGTAGAGGTGTTGATAGATGTCCCAATGTTGTTATTGTAGAGACGTTGATAGCTTTCCCAATGTTGTTATTGTAGTGGCGTTGATAGATGTCACAATGTTGTTATTGTAGTGGTGTTGATAGATGTCCCAATGTTGTTATTGTAGTGGCGTTGATAGATGTCACAATGTTGTTATTGTAGTGGTGTTGATAGATGTCCCAATGTTGTTATTGTAGAGGCGTTGACAGATGTCCCAATATTGTTATTGTAGTGGTGTTGATAGATGTCCCAATGTTGTTATTGTAGAGGCGTTGATAGATGTTCCAATGTTGTTATTGTAGAGGCGTTGACAGATGTCCCAATGTTGTTATTGTAGTGGCGTTGATAGATGTCCCAATGTTGTTATTGTAGTGGTGTTGATAGATGTCCCAATGTTGTTATTGTAGAGGCGTTGATAGATGTCCCAATGTTGTTATTGTAGAGGCGTTGATAGCTGTCCCAATGTTGTTATTGTAGAGGCGTTGACAGATGTCCCAATGTTGTTATTGTAGAGGCGTTGACAGATGTCCCAATGTTGTTATTGTAGTGGCGTTGATAGATGTCCCAATGTTGTTATTGTAGTGGTGTTGATAGATGTCCCAATGTTGTTATTGTAGTGGTGTTGATAGATGTCCCAATGTTGTTATTGTAGAGGCGTTGATAGATGTCCCAATGTTGTTATTGTAGAGGCGTTGATAGCTGTCCCAATGTTGTTATTGTAGAGGCGTTGATAGATGTCCCAATGTTGTTATTGTAGTGGTGTTGATAGATGTCCCAATGTTGTTATTGTAGAGGCGTTGATAGATGTCCCAATGTTGTTATTGTAGAGGCGTTGATAGATGTCCCAATGTTGTTATTGTAGAGGCGTTGATAGATGTCCCAATGTTGTTATTGTAGAGGCGTTGATAGCTGTCCCAATGTTGTTATTGTAGAGGCGTTGATAGATGTCCCAATGTTGTTATTGTAGAGGCGTTGATAGATGTCCCAATGTTGTTATTGTAGTGGTGTTGATAGATGTCCCAATGTTGTTATTGTAGAGGCGTTGATAGATGTCCCAATGTTGTTATTGTAGAGGCGTTGATAGATGTCCCAATGTTGTTATTGTAGAGGCGTTGATAGATGTCCCAATGTTGTTATTGTAGAGGCGTTGATAGATGTCCCAATGTTGTTATTGTAGAGGCGTTGATAGATGTCCCAATGTTGTCTCTCTTTACGAGAGGTCTGACTAGGGGATGTCTGGCTAGAGACAAAAGTTCTTTCAGTCAGGATGGGGATGTCTGGCTAGAGACAAAAGTTCTTTCAGTCAGGGATGGGGATCTCTGGTTAGAGACAAAAGTTCTTTCAGTCAGGGATGGGGATGTCTGGCTAGAGACAAAAGTTCTTTCAGTCAGGGATGGGGATCTCTGGTTAGAGACAAAAGTTCTTTCAGTCAGGAATGGGGATGTCTGGCTAGAGACAAAGTTCTTTCAGTCAGGGATGGGGATCTCTGGTTAGAGACAAAAGTTCTTTCAGTCAGGGATGGGGATGTCTGGCTAGAGACAAAAGTTCTTTCAGTCAGGGATGGGGATGTCTGGCTAGAGACAAAAGTTCTTTCAGTCAGGGATGGGGATCTCTGGTTAGAGACAAAAGTTCTTTCAGTCAGGGATGGGGATGTCTGGCTAGAGACAAAAGTTCTTTCAGTCAGGGATGGGGATGTCTGGCTAGAGACAAAAGTTCTTTCAGTCAGGGATGGGGATGTCTGGCTAGAGACAAAAGTTCTTTCAGTCAGGGATGGGGATGTCTGGCTAGAGACAAAAGTTCTTTCAGTCAGGGATGGGGATCTCTGGTTAGAGACAAAAGTTCTTTCAGTCAGGGATGGGGATGTCTGGCTAGAGACAAAAGTTCTTTCAGTCAGGGATGGGGAGGTCTGGCTAGAGACAAAGTTCTTTCAGTCAGGGATGGGGATGTCTGGCTAGAGACAAAAGTTCTTTCAGTCAGGGATGGGGATGTCTGGCTAGAGACAAAAGTTCTTTCAGTCAGGGATGGGGATCTCTGGTTAGAGACAAAAGTTCTTTCAGTCAGGGATGGGGATGTCTGGTTAGAGACAAAAGTTCTTTCAGTCAGGGATGGGGATGTCTGGCTAGAGACAAAAGTTCTTTCAGTCATGGTTGGGGATGTCTGGCTAGAGACAAAAGTTCTTTCAGTCATGGTTGGGGATGTCTGGCTAGAGACAAAAGTTCCTTCACTCAGGGATGGGGATGTCTGGCTAGAGACAAAAGTTATTTCAGTCAGGGATGGGGAGGTCTGGCTAGAGACAAAAGTTCTTTCAGTCAGGGATGGGGATGTCTGGCTAGAGACAAAAGTTCTTTCAGTCAGGGATGGGGATGTCTGGCTAGAGACAAAAGTTATTTCAGTCATGGTTTGGGATGTCTGGCTAGAGACAAAAGTTATTTCAGTCATGGTTTGGGATGTCTGGCTAGAGACAAAAGTTATTTCAGTCAGGGTTGGGGATGTCTGGCTAGAGACAAAAGTTCTTTCAGTCAGGGATGGGGAGGTCTGGCTAGAGACAAAAGTTATTTCAGTCAGGGATGGGGAGGTCTGGCTAGAGACAAAAGTTATTTCAGTCAGGGATGGGGAGGTCTGGCTAGAGACAAAAGTTATTTCAGTCAGGGATGGGGAGGTCTGGCTAGAGACAAAAGTTCTTTCAGTCATGGTTGGGGATGTCTGGCTAGAGACAAAAGTTATTTCAGTCATGGTTGGGGATGTCTGGCTAGAGACAAAAGTTCTTTCAGTCATGGTTGGGGATGTCTGGCTAGAGACAAAAGTTCTTTCAGTCAGGGATGGGGAGGTCTGGCTAGAGACAAAAGTTATTTCAGTCATGGTTGGGGATGTCTGGCTAGAGACAAAAGTTATTTCAGTCATGGTTGGGGAGGTCTGACTAGAGACAAAAGTTCTTTCAGTCAGGGATGGGGATGTCTGGCTAGAGACAAAAGTTCTTTCAGTCATGGTTGGGGAGGTCTGTCTAGAGACAGAAGTTCTTTCAGTCAGGGATGGGGATGTCTGGCTAGAGACAGAAGTTCTTTCAGTCATGGTTGGGGATGTCTGGCTAGAGACAGAAGTTCTTTCAGTCATGGTTGGGGATGTCTGGTTAGAGAGAGTTATCTCATTAGACGGGCCTCGGGAGATCTGGCCAGTGCCAGTTTCTCTATTTCATTCTTGTCTATATTTGTTCCATTTAAGGTTGACCGTTCATGTCTTACTCAAACAGCAGTTGTTCCAGGCAGGATCTGCAAGCAGAGGTTCATCAATTTGTTTACTTGAACATCCGCCATCATAGACTGGCCCAGTCACTTGTTTATCAACCAGTCTCAATTTAGCCCATTGACTTACCTCCCATCTATAATTTAGCCCATAGTCATACCTCCCATATATAATTTAGCCCATAGACATACTTCCCATATATAATTTAGCCAATTGACTTACCCCCCATATACAATTTAGCCTATTAACTTACCTCCCATATATAATTTAGCCCATTGACTTACCTCCCATCTATTATTTAGCCCATTGACTTAACTCCGATCTATAATTTAGTCCATTGATTTACCTCCCATATATAATTTAGCCCATTCACTTACCTCCCATCTATTATTTAGCCATTGACTTAACTCCGATCTATAATTTAGCCCATTGACTTACCTCCCATATATAATTTAGCCCATTGACTTACCTCCCATATATAATTTAGCCCATTGACTTACCTCCCATATATAATTTAGCCCATTGACTTACCTCCCATATATAATTTAGCCCATTGACTTACTCCCATATATAATTTAGCCATTGACTTACCTCCCATATATAATTTAGCCCATTGACTTACCTCCCATATATAATTTAGCCATTGACTTACCTCCCATATATAATTTAGCCCATTGACTTACCTCCCATATATAATTTAGTCCATTGATTTACCTCACATATATAAAATAGCCCATTGACTTATCTCCCATATATAATTTAGCCCATTCACTACCTTCTCTCCCACGATATAAACAGTCTGCACGCCCATGTTCCCGACCTCCCTCTCACGATATAAACAGTCTGCACGCCCATGTTCCCGACCTCCCTCCCTCCCATGATATTAACAGTCTGCACGCCCATGTTCCGCCCTCTCCCACGATATAAACAGTCTGCACGCCCATGTTCCCGACCTCACTCCCACGATATAAACAGTCTGCACGCCCATGTTCCCGGCCTCCCTCCCACGATATAAACAGTCTGCACGCCCATGTTCCCGACCTCCCTCCCACAATATAAACAGTCTGCACGCCCATGTTCCCGACCTCCCTCTCACGATATAAACAGTCTGCACGCCCATGTTCCCTCTCCCACGATATAAACAGTCTGCACGCCCATGTTCCTACCCCCCTCTCCCACGATATAAACAGTCTGCACACCCATGTTCCCTCCCCCTTCTCCCACGATATAAACAGTCTGCACGCCCATGTTCCCTCTCCCACGATATAAACAGTCTGCACGCCCATGTTCCTACCCCCCTCTGCCACGATATAAACAGTCTGCACGCCCATGTTCCCTCCCCCTCTCCCACGATATAAACAGTCTGCACACCCATGTTTCGCCCCCTCTCCCACGATATAAACAGTCTGCACACCCATGTTTCGCCCCCTCTCCCACGATATAAACAGTCTGCACACCCATGTTCCTACCCCCCTCTCCCACGATATAAACAGTCTGCACACCCATGTTCCTACCCCCCTCTGCCACGATATAAACAGTCTGCACACCATGTTCCCTCCCCCTCTCCCACGATATAAACAGTCTGCACGCCCATGTTCCCTCTCCCACGATATAAACAGTCTGCACACCCATGTTCCTACCCCCCTCTCCCACGATATAAACAGTCTGCACACCCATGTTCCTACCCCCCTCTCCCACGATATAAACAGTCTGCACACCCATGTTTCGCCCCCTCTCCCACGATATAAACAGGCTGCACACCCATGTTCCTACCCCCCTCTCCCACGATATAAACAGTCTGCACACCCATGTTCCTACCCCCCTCTGCCACGATATAAACAGTCTGCACACCCATGTTCCCTCCCCCTCTCCCACGATATAAACAGTCTGCACGCCCATGTTCCCTCTCCCACGATATAAACAGTCTGCACACCCATGTTCCTACCCCCCTCTCCACGATATAAACAGTCTGCACGCCCATGTTCCTGCCCCCTCTCCCACGATATAAACAGTCTGCACGCCCATGTTCCGGCCTCCCTCTCACGATATAAACAGTCTGCACGCCATGTTCCCGGCCTCCCTCTCACAATATAAACAGTCTGCACGCCCATGTTCCCGGCCTCCCTCTCACGATATAAACAGTCTGCACGCCCATGTTCCCGGCCTCCCTCTCACGATATAAACAGTCTGCACGCCCATGTTACTACCCCCTCTGCCACGATATAAACAGTCTGCACGCCGATGACACCCTCCCCCCCCCCTTCCTTCCTATCATAACCAACATTGCCATCTTCCACAATAATCAAGTTAGAGTTACCGCCCTCACCAATGTTGAATCAAATCCTGGTATTACCGCCCTCACCAATGTTGAATCAAATCCTGGTATTACCGCCCTCACCAATGTTGAATCAAATCCTGGTATTACCGCCCTCACCAATGTTGAATCAAATCCTGGTATTACCGCCCTCACCAATGTTGAATCAAATCCTGGTATTACCGCCCTCACCAATGTTGAATCAAATCCTGGTATTACCGCCCTCACCAATGTTGAATCAAATCCTGGTATTACCGCCCTCACCAATGTTGAATCAAATCCTGGTATTACCGCCCCTACAGTGCAGGACAAAGAGACAAATGAATCAAATATGAGTGGAAACATGAAGCGACGAGATCATCGAATTAGTTCAGTGGAAGAGCTCTGACAAAGCCTGTCACGACTGACGTCACACATCTCATATCATATTACCACTAATATGTCATAATATCATGCCAACACGCAACACCTAGTACTATCGGATAGATGCAAACACACCACGATTACTTCCTCCTTGGTGGTAGCAGTGGTAGCTGGTCCATGAGGCAGACAATAGTCTTGGGACAGACAATAGTCAAGGGACAGACAATAGCCATGAGACAGACAATAGTCTTAGGACAGACAATAGCCATGGGACAGACAATAGTCTTGGGACAGACAATAGCCATAGGACAGACAATAGCCATGGGACAGACAATAGCCATGGGACAGACAATAGCCATGGGGCAGACAATAGCCAAGGGACAGACAATAGCCATGTGGCAGACAATAGCCATGGGACAGACAATAGCCATGAGACAGACAATAGACATGGGACAGACAATAGCCATGAAACAGACAATAGCCATGGGACAGACAATAGCCATGGGGCAGACAATAGCCATGGGACAGACAATAGCCATGGGACAGACAATAGTCGTGGGACAGACAATAGCCGTGGGACAGACAATAGCCGTGGGACAGACAATAGCCATGGGACAGACAATAGCCATGGGACAGACAATAGCCGTGGGACAGACAATAGCCGTGGGACAGACAATAGCCGTGGGACAGACAATAGCCGTGGGACAGACAATAGCCGTGGGACAGAGAGATCCCTGATTCCAATGTCACCATAGACGGTCGGGGTTTGTAGACTTCCGGTCTGTGGCTAAACCCTCGCCAGGTCTCTGGCTAGATCTGAGGTCTGGCATACTGTGGGTTGTGAGATCTGAGGTCTGGCATACTGTGGGTTGTGAGATCTGAGGTCTGGCATACTGTGGGTTGTGAGATCTGAGGTCTGGCATACTGTGGGTTGTGAGATCTGAGGTCTGGCATACTGTGGGTTGTGAGATCTGAGGTCTGGCATACTGTGGGTTGTGAGATCTGAGGTCTGGCATACTGTGGGTTGTAAGATCTGAGGTGTGGCCCACTCTAAGTTGTCAGATCTGAGGTCTGGCGTACTGTGGGTTGTGAGATCTGAGGTCTGGCATACTGTGGGTTGTGAGATCTGAGGTCTGGCATACTGTGGGTTGTAAGATCTGAGGTGTGGCCCACTCTAAGTTGTCAGATCTGAGGTCTGGCGTACTGTGGGTTATGAGATCTGAGGTCTGGCATACTGTGGGTTGTGAGATCTGAGGTCTGGCCCACTCTAAGTTGTCAGATCTGAGTCTGGCGTACTGTGGGTTGTGAGATCTGAGGTCTGGCCCACTCTAAGTTGTCAGATCTGAGGTCTGGCCCGCTCTGGGTTGTGAGATCTGAGGTCTGGCCCACTCTGACTTGCCAGATCTAAGGTCTGACCCACTCTGTGTTGTCAGATCTGAGGGCTGGCCCACTCTGGGTTGTGAGATCTGAGGCCTGGCCCACTCTGACTTGTCAGATCTGAGGTCTGGCCCACTCTGAGTTGTGAGATCTGATGTCTGGCCCACCATGGGTTTTGAGATCTGATGTCTGGCCCAATCTGACTTGTCAGATCTGAGGTCTGGCCCACTCTGGGTTGTGAGATCTGAGGTCTGGCCCACTCTGGGTTGTGAGATCTGATGTCTAGCCCACACTATGTTGAGGTCAGATGATGGGAGTTTACTGTTGTGGGTGTTGGACTGGAGGATTTAGACAGTCAGAGAAGGTAACCTATAGAGAATGTAAACTATAGAGAATGTAAACTATAGAGAGGGTAAACTATTGATAGGGTAAACTATAGAGAAAGTAAACTATAGAGATGATAAATAATAGAGAAGGTAAACTATAGAGATGGTAAACTATAGAGAAGGTAAACTATAGAGATGGTAAATTATATAGAGGATAAACTATAGAGATGGTAAACTATAGAGATGGTAAACTATAGAGATGGTAAACTATAGAGAGGGTAAACTATAAAGATGGTCAACTATAGAGAAGGTAAACTTTAGAGAGGGTAAACTATTGAGACGGTAAACTATAGAGAGGGTAAACTATAGAGAAGGTAAACTATAGAGAGGGTAAACTATAGAGATGATAAACTATAAAGAGGGTAAACTATTGAGAGGGTAAACTATAGAGAGGGTAAACTATAGAGATGGTAAACTATAGAGATGGTAAACTATAGAGATGGTAAACTATAGAGAGGGTAAAATATAGAGAGGGTAAACTATAGAGAGGGTAAACTATAGAGAGGGTAACTATAGAGAAGGTAAACTATAGAGAGGATAAACTATAGAGAGGGTAAACTGTAGCGATGGTAAACTATAGAGAGGGTAAACTATTGAGATGGTACACTATAGAGAGGGTAAACTATAGAGATAATAAACTATATAGAAGGTAAACTATAGAGATGGTAAACTATAGAGAAGGTAAACTATAGAGAAAGTAAACTATAGAAAAGGTAAACTATAGAAAAGGTAAACTATAGATAAGGTAAACTATAGAGAAGGTAAACTATAGAAAAGGTAAACTATAGAGAAGGTAAACTATAGAGAGGGTAAACTATAGAGAAGGTAAACTATAGAGAAAGTAAACTATATAAAAGTTAAACAATACAGAGAAGGTAAACTATAGAGAGGGTAAACTATAGAGATGGTAAACTATAGAGAACGTAAACTATAGAGAAGGTAAACTATAGAAAAGGTAAACTATAGAGAAGGTAAACTATAGAGAAGGTAAACTATAGAGAAAGTAAACTATAGAGAAGGTAAACTATAGAAAAGGTAAACTATAGAGAAGGTAAACTTTAGAGAGGGTAAACTATAGAGAAGTAAACTGTAGAGAAAGTAAACTATAGAAAAGTTAAACTATAGAGAAGGTAAACTAAAGAGATGGTAAACTAAAGAGAAGGTAAACTATAGAGAAGGTAAACTATAAAGAAGGTAAAATATAGAGAAAGTAAACTATAGAAAAGGTAAACTATAGAGAAAGTAAACTATAGAGACGGTAAAATATAGAGGGTAAACTACAGAGAATGTAAACTACAGAGAGGGTAAAATACAGAGAATGTAAACTACAGATAAGGTAAACTACAGAGAGGGTAAACTAAAGAGGATAAACTACAGAGAGGATAAACAACAGAGGGTAAACTACAGAGAGGGATAACTACAGATAGGGTAAACTACAGAGGGTAAGCTACAGAGGGTTAGCTACAGAGGGTAAGTTACAGAGGGTAAACTACAGAGGGTAAACTACAGAGAGGGTAAACTACAGAGAGGGTAAACTACAGAGAGAGTAAACTACAGAGAGAGTAAACTACAGAGGGTAAACTACAGAGGGTAAACTACAGAGATGGTAAACTACAGAGAGGGTAAACTACAGAGGGTAAACTACAGAGATGGTAAACTACAGAGAGGGTAAACTACAGAGAGGGTAAACTACAGAGAGAGTAAACTACAGAGAGGGTAAACTACAGAGAGGGTAAACTACAGAGAGAGTAAACTACAGAGATGGTAAACTACAGAGAGAGTAAACTACAGAGAGAGTAAACTACAGAGATGGTAAACTACAGAGAGAGTAAACTACAGAGAGAGTAAACTACAGAGGGTAAACTACAGACAGGGTAAACTACAGAGATGGTAAACTACAGAGAGAGTAAACTACAGAGGGTAAACTACAGACAGGGTAAACTACAGAGATGGTAAACTACAGAGATGGTAAACTACAGAGAGGGTAAACTACAGAGAGGGTAAACTACAGAGAGGGTAAACTACAGAGAGAGTAAACTACAGAGAGGGTAAACTACAGAGAGAGTAAACTACAGAGAGAGTAAACTACAGAGAGAGTAAACTACAGAGGGTAAACTACAGACAGGGTAAACTACAGAGATGGTAAACTACAGAGAGAGTAAACTACAGAGGGTAAACTACAGACAGGGTAAACTACAGAGATGGTAAACTACAGAGATGGTAAACTACAGAGAGGGTAAACTACAGAGAGGGTAAACTACAGAGAGGGTAAACTACAGAGAGAGTAAACTACAGAGAGAGAGTAAACTACAGAGATGGTAAACTACAGAGAGGGTAAACTACAGAGAGGGTAAACTACAGAGAGGGTAAACTACAGAGAGAGTAAACTACAGAGAGAGTAAACTACAGAGAGAGAGTAAACTACAGAGAGAGAGTAAACTACAGAGAGAGAGTAAACTACAGAGATGGTAAACTACAGAGAGGGTAAACTACAGAGAGGGTAAACTACAGAGAGGGTAAACTACAGAGATGGTAAACTACAGAGAGGGTAAACTACAAAGGGTAAAAGACAGCGAAAACATGACGAAATCAGCAGCAGATAGAAATATTCTCCTATGTTTCCTGACAACATATCATCATCATCATGTGACATAACGGTTGGCGTAGGCGATCATGTCCTTCCACAATCTTCTATCTACAGTGCATCGTATCAGTTCTGTTGTTGACTGTTTTCCATGCCATGACACCAAGCTATCCAGTATTTGCTCTCTTTGTCGTCCGCGATCTCTCTTTCCTTTTATTTTGCCAGTTGTAACCAAGTATTCCAACTTCCTCTTCTCATGATGTCCCCAAAAATGTTGATTGTTTCTTTCTGATGTTTTTTAAGAGCTCCCTTTTTGTGTTGGCCTCTTTGAGAACTTCCTCATTGGTCTTTTTATCTGTCCAGGGAACTTTCAACATTCTTCTGAGAAATCCCATCTCTGTGGCCTCTAATCGTCTTTTCATTTGTTTGTCTATATGTCCATGATTCGCTTCCATAGGTCAGAATTGGTTCTATATAGCACCGATGAACTCCCTCATTTTTATTGACATAGATTTGTGCATAAGATATTTTTCATTTTCTGAAATGCTATTTTGGCCTGAGCTATTCTGCTTTTTATTTCTGTGGTGCATCTCCCATCTGATGTTATTATTGTGCTCAAGTATTTGAAACGTTGTACTTGTTTCAGATTTTTCTCGTTTATTTTTATGCTGCATGATGGTGGTGATTGTTTCTTCGATATAACCATTACTTCTGTTTTCTCACTATTCAGACTGAGACCTTTCTTGTTGCTTTCTTTTACTATTATGTCTATCATTTCTTGTAGTTCATTCTCTGTCTCTGCTATTAAGACTGTGTCATCCGCATATCGCAAATTATTTATGTTGTGACCGTTGACTTCAATTCCGACAACATATCAACAGCATTAAACAGAAGTTCTCTTCTGCGTGTCCTGGAAGTGCCAGAACACGGCACACAGACCTAGCTACTTATATCTATGTGTGTACTTTCATGTTTCTATCGGAGCGTGTCTCCAGCCATGAACAAAGAAACGTTCGCGGAGGTAGCTGGGCACTTCCCCCTAGTTAGACACCCTCAAATTGTGTGCATAACAACCTGCTTTAGCCTCGGAGAGAACACAGCTCAAGTAATGCACACGAGACGTGTCACGTTCATAGACGGACCTGCACGCCACTGCAGGGTCCCCATTGGCTAGGATGTGGACGTTTGCCGTTCTACAGGTAGGCCTTAGTTTATTGGATTAGGTCTAGAGTCAGTGAGAGTAAAATAGGCGGTGGCGAGATAGTGGAGTCAGTGAGAGTAAAATAGGTGGTGGCGAGATAGTGGAGTCAGTGAGAGTAAAATAGGAGGTGGCGAGATAGTGAAGTCAGTGAGAGTAAAATAGGATGTGGCGAGATAGTGGAGTCAGTGAGAGTAAAATAGGCGGTGGCGAGATAGTGGAGTCAGTGAGAGTAAAATAGGTGGTGGCGTGATAGTGGAGTCAGTGAGAGTAAAATAGGTGGTGGCGAGATAGTGAAGTCAGTGAGAGTAAAATAGGCGGTGGCGAAATAGTAGATTCAGTGAGAGTAAAATAAGCGGGGGCGAGATAGTGGAGTCAGTGAAAGTAAAATAGGCGGTGGCGAAATAATAGATTCAGTGAGAGTAAAATAGGCGGTGGCGAGATAGTGGAGTCAGTGAGAGTAAAATAGGCGGTGGCGAGATAGTGGAGTCAGTGAGAGTAAAATAGGCGGTGGCGAGATAGTGGAGTCAGTGAGAGTAAAATAGGTGGTTGCGAGATAGTGGAGTCAGTGAGAGTAAAATAGGCGGTGGCGAGATAGTGGAGTCAGTGAGAGTAAAATAGGTGGTGGCGTGATAGTGGAGTCAGTGAGAGTAGAATAGGTGGTGGCGAGATAATGGAGTCAGTGCGAGAAGAATATGTGGTGGCGAAATAGTGGAGTCAGTGAGAGTAAAATAGGTGGTGGCGAGATAGTGGAGTCAGTGAGAGTAAAATAGGTGGTGCTGAGATAGTAGAGTCAGTGAGAGTAAAATAGGTTGTGGCGAGATAGTGGAGTCAGTGAGAGTAAAATAGGTGGTGGCGAGATAGTAGAGTCAGTGAGAGTAAAATAGGTTGTGGCGAGATAGTGGACTCAGTGAGAGCAAAATAGGTGGTGGCGAGGTAGTGGAGTCAGTGAGAGTAAAATAGGTGGTGGCGAGATAGTGGACTCAGTGAGAGCAAAATAGGTGGTGGCGAGATAGTGGAATCAGTGAGAGTAAAATAGGATAACAATAGACGCTGTCCTCTACACAGATATAGAACTGAAGATAACAATAGACGTTGTTCTCTACACTGATATAGAACTGAAGATAACAATAGACGTTGTTCTCTACACTGATATAGAACTGAAGATAACAATAGACGTTGTCCTCACACTGATATAGAACTGAAGATAACAATAGACGTTGTCCTCTACACTGATATAGAACTGAAGATAACAATAGACGCTGTCATCTACACTGATATAGAACTGAAGATAACAATAGGCGCTGTCCTCTACACTGATATAGAACTGAAGATAACAATAGACGCTGTCCTCTACACTGATATAGAACTGAAGATAACAATAGACGTTGTCCTCTACACTGATATAGAACTGAAGATAACAATAGACGTTGTCCTCTACACTGATATAGAACTGAAGATAACAATAGACGTTGTCCTCTACACTGATATAGTACTGAAGATAACAATAGACGTTGTTCTCTACACTGATATAGAACTGAAGATAACAATAGACGTTGTCCTCTACACTGATATAGAACTGAAGATAACAATAGACGTTGTCCTCTACACTGATATAGAACTGAAGATAACAATAGACGTTGTCCTCTACACTGATATAGAACTGAAGATAACAATAGACGTTGTCCTCTACACTGATATAGAACTGAAGATAACAATAGACGTTGTCCTCTACACTGATATAGAACTGAAGATAACAATAGACGTTGTCCTCTACACTGATATAGAACTGAAGATAACAATAGACGTTGTCCTCTACACTGATATAGAACTGAAGATAACAATAGACGTTGTCCTCTACACTGATATAGAACTGAAGATAACAATAGACGCCTTCCTCACACTGATATAGAACTGAAGATAACAATAGGCGCTGTCCTCTACACTGATATAGAACTGAAGATAACAATAGACGTTGTCCTCTACACTGATATAGAACTGAAGATAACAATAGGCGCTGTCCTCTACACTGATATAGAACTGAAGATAACAATAGGCGCTGTCCTCTACACTGATATAGAACTGAAGATAGCAATAGGCGCTGTTATATCGGTGTTGTAAGAAACATAGAATAGTAACGGACAGAAGATGGCAAGATTTGAAAGATGGGAATTTGGACAAATCACGTGGAAGAAGTGAAATACCAAACATGTTGCTTGCCGCAGGGTGTGGTCAACGACCTTGACGCGCCGTCAAGCCAAAACTCTGCTCCCCTCAGACTTTCTTCTCTCTTGACCTCCCACAGGCAATCCGAGGTCAACATCATGTGATGACGTCATCACTTCTGGCCGGTACCTACTTCCACAGGTCCGACAACTCAAGATCCAGCCACAATGAACTGAATGCCCCGTCATGCCTGGCAGATTGACTGGCAGTTCCGCCCTATTTTACTTCCCTGTTGTCCCAGCCAATGAGCTGTCGAGCTAATTAAGTGTTGGCCAGAAATTTGTTACCAGAGACAAGAATGGGAAAGTTATTTCAGGGCATGAACAAATATTAGCCATGCTTTATGTAAGTGCTAAGTCAGGTACACGTTTTAAGCGAACGTGAAATGGCGTATGTCTTGACGAACACGTTAATTGTGTTTTGTATGTAGCACAACTTGTATACATCCTGTTTGTGTTATTGTATGTGAATGGGGACAGTCGTCACGACCCACTGGCTGTGTCCACACATAAGTAATCCTGTGTTGAGATTCCCAGAAAGGATTGCATGAAACTGTCTACAAATATTTCAGTAGAAGACCGCCGGGATTGTTCGATCAATCACGTGACATTCAGTGATCGTTTGTGATTGGTCAACCGTTAATTCGATAATTCAGTTTATGATATTGTTGGATTCTGTGTTATTAGGAAGTAGTCACCTGTGTGTGGACAAGTGTGTGGGCACAGAGACGTCAGCAGTGTGTGGACAAGTGTGTGGGCACTGAGACGTCACCTGTGGAAGCACCAGGTAGGTTTCCAATGACAACAAAACATTTCCCTTAGTTTGTTACACATTTCTCGCTGTTTGTTTCACATTTCTGGATGTTTATTTCACATTTCTCGCTGTTTGTATCACATTTCTGGATGTTTATTTCACATTTCTCGATGTTTATTTCACATTTCTTGATGTTTATTTCACATTTCTCGTTGTTTGTTCAATATTTCTCGTTGTTTGTTTCACATTTCTCGCTGTTTTTTTCACATTTCTCGTTGTTTGTTCAATATTTCTCGTTGTTTGTTCAATATTTCTCGTTGTTTGTTTCACATTTCTCGTTGTTTGTTCAATTTTTCTCGTTGTTTGTTCAATAATTCTCGTTGTTTGTTCCACAGTTCTCGTTGTTTGTTCAATATTTCTCGTTGTTTGTTCAATATTTCTCGTTGTTTGTTCCACAATTCTCGATGTTTGTTCCACATTTCTCGTTGTTTGTTCCACATTTCTCTTTGTTTGTTCCACAATTCTCGATGTTTGTTCCACATTTCTCTTTGTTTGTTCCACAATTCTCGATGTTTGTTCCACATTTCTCTTTGTTTGTTCCACAATTCTCGATGTTTGTTCCACATTTCTCTTTGTTTGTTCCACAATTCTCGATGTTTGTTCCACATTTCTCGATGTTTGTTCCACAATTCTCGATGTTTGTCCCACATTTCTCGATGTTTGTTCCACATTTCTCGTTGTTTGTTCCACATTTCTCGTTGTTTATTCCACATTTCTCGATGTTTGTTCCACAATTCTCGATGTTTGTTCCACATTTCTCGTTATTTGTTCCACATTTCTCGATGTTTGTTCCACGTTTCTCTGACACGAGAAATTCCCGGAGAAAGCCATCATGGTGGACGGAAGCCAGACAATGATGTGGTCAGAGTTAGATAGCGGGAGACAATCCGTCCTGTAAATAACTGGCAGTTTTGGCGAAACAAGCGACAGAACTGACTGAAACTACACAACAACCTTTCTATTGTCAACATACTAGCTCCGGCATGCGGAGTGTCTTCTAGATGTATGGATAAGTGACTTCTAGATGTATGGATAATTGTCTTCTAGATGTATGGATAAGTGTCTTCTAGATGTATGGATAATTGTCTTCTAGATGTATGGATAAGTGACTTCTAGATGTATGGATAATTGTCTTCTAGATGTATGGATAAGTGTCTTCTAGATGTATGGATAATTGTCTTCTAGATGTATGGATAAGTGACTTCTAGATGTATGGATAATTGTCTTCTAGATGTATGGATAAGTGTCTTCTAGATGTATGGATAAGTGTCTTCTAGATGTATAGATACGTGTCTTCTAAATGTATGGATAAGTGACTTCTAGATGTATAGATACGTGTCTTCTAAATGTATGGATAAGTGTCTGCTGGATGTAAGGATAAGTGTCTTCTAGATGTATGGATAAGTGTCTTCTAGATGTATGGATAAGTGTCTTCTAGATGTATGGATAAGTGTCTTCTAGATGTATGGATAAGTGTCTTCTAGATGTATGGATAAGTGTCTTCTAGATGTATGGATAAATGTCTTCTAGATGTATAGATACGTGTCTTCTAGATGTATGGATAAGTGTCTTCTAGATGTATGGATAAGTGTCTTCTAGATGTATGGATAAGTGTCTTCTAGATGTATGGATAAGTGTCTTCTAGATGTATGGATAAGTGTCTTCTAGATGTATGGATTAGTGTCTTCTAGATGTATGGATAAGTGTCTTCTAGATGTATGGATAAGTGTCTTCTAGATGTATGGATAAGTGTCTTCTAGATGTATGGATAAGTGTCTTCTAGATGTATGGATAAGTGTCTTCTAGATGTATGGATAAGTGTCTTCTAGATGTATGGATAAGTATCTTCTAGATGTATGGATAAGTGTCTTCTAGATGTATGGATAAATGTCTTCTAGATGTATAGATAAGTATCTTCTAGATGTATGGATAAGTGTCTTCTAGATGTATGGATAAGTGTCTTCTAGATGTATGGATAAGTGTCTTCTAGATGTATGGATAAGTGTCTTCTAGATGTATGGATAAGTGTCTTCTAGATGTATGGATAAGTGTCTTCTAGATGTATGGATAAGTGTCTTCTAGATGTATGGATAAATGTCTTCTAGATGTATAGATACGTGTCTTCTAGATGTATGGATAAGTGTCTTCTAGATGTATGGATAAGTGTCTTCTAGATGTATGGATAAGTGTCTTCTAGATGTATGGATAAGTGTCTTCTAGATGTATGGATAAGTGTCTTCTAGATGTATGGATAAGTGTCTTCTAGATGTATGGATAAGTGTCTTCTAGATGTATGGATAAGTGTCTTCTAGATGTATGGATAAGTGTCTTCTAGATGTATGGATAAGTGTCTTCTAGATGTATGGATAAGTATCTTCTAGATGTATGGATAAGTGTCTTCTAGATGTATGGATAAGTGTCTTCTAGATGTATGGATAAGTGTCTTCTAGATGTATGGATAAGTGTCTTCTAGATGTATGGATTAGTGTCTTCTAGATGTATGGATAAGTGTCTTCTAGATGTATGGATAAGTGTCTTCTAGATGTATGGATAAGTGTCTTCTAGATGTATGGATAAGTGTCTTCTAGATGTATGGATAAGTGTCTTCTAGATGTATGGATAAGTGTCTTCTAGATGTATGGATAAGTGTCTTCTAGATGTATGGATAAGTGTCTTCTAGATGTATGGATAAGTGTCTTCTAGATGTATGGATAAGTGTCTTCTAGATGTATGGATAAGTATCTTCTAGATGTATGGATAAGTGTCTTCTAGATGTATGGATAAGTGTCTTCTAGATGTATGGATAAGTGTCTTCTAGATGTATGGATAAATGTCTTCTAGATGTATGGATAAATGTCTTCTAGATGTATGGATAAATGTCTTCTAGATGTATGGATAAATGTCTTCTAGATGTATGGATAAATGTCTTCTAGATGTATGGATAAATGTCTTCTAGATGTATGGATAAATGTCTTCTAGATGTATGGATAAATGTCTTCTAGATGTATGGATAAATGTCTTCTAGATGTATGGATAAGTGTCTTCTAGATGTATGGATAAGTGTCTTCTAGATGTATGGATAAATGTCTTCTAGATGTATAGATACGTGTCTTCTAGATGTATGGATAAGTGTCTTCTAGATGTATGGATAAGTGTCTTCTAGATGTATGGATAAGTGTCTTCTAGATGTATGGATAAGTGTCTTCTAGATGTATGGATAAGTGTCTTCTAGATGTATGGATAAGTGTCTTCTAGATGTATGGATAAGTGTCTTCTAGATGTATGGATAAGTGTCTTCTAGATGTATGGATAAGTGTCTTCTAGATGTATGGATAAGTGTCTTCTAGATGTATGGATAAGTATCTTCTAGATGTATGGATAAGTGTCTTCTAGATGTATGGATAAGTGTCTTCTAGATGTATGGATAAGTGTCTTCTAGATGTATGGATAAGTGTCTTCTAGATGTATGGATTAGTGTCTTCTAGATGTATGGATAAGTGTCTTCTAGATGTATGGATAAGTGTCTTCTAGATGTATGGATAAGTGTCTTCTAGATGTATGGATAAGTGTCTTCTAGATGTATGGATAAGTGTCTTCTAGATGTATGGATAAGTGTCTTCTAGATGTATGGATAAGTGTCTTCTAGATGTATGGATAAGTGTCTTCTAGATGTATGGATAAGTGTCTTCTAGATGTATGGATAAGTGTCTTCTAGATGTATGGATAAGTGTCTTCTAGATGTATGGATAAGTATCTTCTAGATGTATGGATAAGTGTCTTCTAGATGTATGGATAAGTGTCTTCTAGATGTATGGATAAGTGTCTTCTAGATGTATGGATAAATGTCTTCTAGATGTATAGATAAGTATCTTCTAGATGTATGGATAAGTGTCTTCTAGATGTATGGATAAGTGTCTGCTGAATATATGGATAAGTGTCTTCTAGATGTATAGATACGTGTCTTCTAGATGTATGGATAAGTGTCTGCTGAATATATGGATAAGTGTCTTCTAGATGTATGGATAAGTGTCTTCTAGATGTATGGATAAGTGTCTGCTGTTAGTGGATACTTTGTTCATCAATTCTGTCAAACGTGTCATCATCATTGAGTGCCGTCTCCGCATCGAATGTTGGCTACCATGGAGTGCCATTCCACTCTGTCTTTTGCTTTGATGGTGCAGATTGTCATAGGCTGACTTGTCCATCTTTGATGTTACTCGTCCATGTTAGTCTTGGTCTGCCTCTGCCTCTTTTACCTTGTATTTTCCCTTCCAATATTACTTTTATTAGGCTGTTGTCCTAAACCAGTAGTTAGAATTTCTCTCCTTGGTTTTCTTTGGAGTGTTACGTGATGAGGCTCCAATCTATTTGACGGTGGTCTGCCATATTCGCCTTTCGTGTTCTGAATATGTTTCATGTGTACCACACACTTTCGTGTTCTGAATATGCCTCATGTGTACCACACACTTTCGTGTTCTGAATATGCCTCATGTGTACCACACACTTTCGTGTTCTGAATATGCCTCATGTGTACCACACACTTAGGTGTTTTTTCTTTCTGGGCAGTTGATTGTTTCAAATTCTTCCGCCCCATCCACCGTCGCAGACTTTTCACATACGGGTTGAACACACCCGACTAACGACGACATTGTTATCGAACCATGTGCTTGCCTATCGAACCGCGAACACACGACACAAAGGAAGAATAAATCATATTCCACTTCAATATCGGAAATGTTCACAGCCCCTCCATCCGTCCGAAGTAAAACATACACCAAACGGGGAATAGCAACACATAATTTCACAACTATAAATAGACTGTCGCGTAAATCATTTAAATATATCAACAAATGCCGAATTATAAACACGACAACACGTAGTCGCCATGACACCGACAAAAATCTGTAATTGTGTTAAAGTTGCCCGGATGTAGGGGACACAAACAAGAGAACAATTATCTTGATACTGTTGTTTAATCTCGCAGGTGCAGGCCAGAGTTAGCTGTCAGATAACAATGTCGTCGTACCCGGCGTCATGGCCGCGGGGATACTTCCTGCTGATTGCTCTGGTAGAAACCATCGGTCGATATGAGGCCGCAACAACTACAACCGACCACACGACATCAAATCCCGGCCCAGACAGCAATGTGACCATGACAGCTGTCATGCATGACACCACGGCTGACCAATATACATTGGATGTTGCATCCATTATCCGAGACAGAGACAATCTGAGAGATGAGGCTCACTCCCTCCGTGTTGCTGTCATTATCCTGGGAATCATTTCAGCGGCTGCTGTCATTGCTGCCATCATCATCATCGTGTGGGTCATAATAAAGCGACGCAGGTCAGGTAGCATGGAGACCGACTGTATAAGTATGTGTCGTGGCCCCGCAAAGAACAGGCAACAGTCAACAGGCAACACTGAGCAGATGACACAGACATATACAGCCAAACCTGCAAGACAAAGTGACACAGGGGAGATAACAAACCCCACAAGTGTCAGCGAGAATGCTTCAAAGACAAAAGTAAAGGCCAAGAAAAATGAAAACATGAACACGTATGTGGACAGTGATCGCCCCTTACAGGGCAGGCCAAACGAAGGCTGTGACGTCAGCGATTCTACCACCGATTCCATCTACCAACCCGTTAACTATAAGCCCAACCCAAAGGTTAAGGTCGCAGGTAGCGACTCTGTTTACGTGGTTTGCGATCAGGAAGTCAACCAGGAAGATTACGAAGAGTTTGGCGAAGACAAGAGTCCGTCAACCACCCGTCACAACCTGCGGGTTGCTCCACAAAGTGGCGTGTACAACAGCCAGTCAGAGGACAGGAGTCCGTCAACCACCCGTCACAACCTGCGGGTTGCTCCACAAAGTGGCGTGTACAACAGCCAGTCAGAGGACAACGAATATATTCTAGAGCAAATCTACGCTAATGAGGGCGTCGATGTTGAACATGGCGGTAACTACGCCGGCCTAGATCCTGAACAGCAATACTCTCATTTCTACAATTAGTGGAGACTCGCAACAGTCAGCTCTGAGTCACCATCACCTGAGAACATAAAACGTTGATTGGACAGTGACCTACTCCTGATTGTGGATCAAACGTTGATGGGATTGTGACCTACTCTAGACTGTAGATCAAACGTTGATGGGACAGTGACCTACTCCTGACTGTAGATCAAACGTTGATGGGACATTGACTTACCAATGACTTAAGAGCATCAAACGTTGATGGGACAGTGACCTACCCATGACTGTAGATCAAACGTTGATGGGACAGTGACCTACCCATGACTGTAGATCAAACGTTGATGGGACAGTGACCTACCCATGACTGTAGATCAAACGTTGATGGGACAGTGACCTACTCCTGACCGTAGATCAAACGTTGATGGGACAGTGACCTACCAATGACTGAAGATCATGTTTAGCTGAATGAAAGACGTTTTCTAGAAGTTAAATTCATGACCTCCCTTACTACCTACTTCCTGTTGATGGCAAGCCATGGAGATGATTCAAGCCAGAACAAAGCACAGACATTAGCGTGCGTGTCCCATCTGTGTCTACCCTCGACTACGAGCTGATTGACACTTGTGCACCTTGCTTGTGCACTGGAGATCTTTTATAATCCATAGATGTGTGCACCAACATGGAGGCGCGTCGGCTTCCAACCAGTCTCATGTTGTAGGGGGACAACGGGGATGTTTCCTGATGTACTCACAACACAGGATAACTCATTCTATAATATTTGATGAACTCACAACACAGGATAACTCATTACATAATATTTGATGTACTCACAACACAGGATAAGTCATTCTATTATATATTTCGAGCTCACAACACCGGATAGCTCATTCTATAATATCTGATGTACTCACAACACAGGATAACTCATTCTATAATATCTGATGAGCTCACAACACCGGATAGCTCATTCTATAATATCTGATGAGCTCACAACACCGGATAGCTCATTCTATAATATCTGATGAACTCACAACACCGGATAGCTCATTCTAAAATATTTGATGAACTCACAACACCGGATAGCTCATTCTATAATATTTGATGAACTCACAACACCGGATAGCTCATTCTATAATATTTGATGAACTCACAGCCCAGGATAACTCAATCTATAATATTTGATGAACTCATAACACATGATGATTCGTTCTGTAATATTTGATGAATTCATAACACAGGAAAACTCATTCTATAATATTTGATGAACTTATAACACAGGATAACTCATTCTTTAATATTTGATGAACTCACCAGACAGGATAACTCAATCTATAATATTTGATGAACTCATAACACATGATAACTTATTCTTTAATATTTGATGAACTCACCAGACAGGATAACTCACTCTATAATATTTTATGAACTCACAACATAGGATAACTCACTCTATAATATTTTATGAACTCACAACATAGGATAACTCACTCTATAATATTTGATGAACTCATAACACAGGATAACTCATTCTTCAACATTTGATCACATCAACATTTCTGGTGTCTGTCTATCATTGATCCTGATCTCCACGTCTAAATTGCAATGTCTGTCTTTCTGGATGGATAACTCAACAACTACCTTCCAACTCTGTCACTCAACAAATCTCTGTTACAACTACCTCCCAACTCTGTCACTCAACAAATCTCTGTTACAACTACCTCCCAACTCTGTCACTCAACAAATCTCTGTTACAACTACCTCCCAACTCTGTCATTCAACAAATCTCTGTTACAACTACCTCCCAACTCTGTCACTCAACAAATCTCTGTTACAACTACCTTCCAAATCTGTCACTCAACAAATCTCTGTTACAACTATCTCCCAACTCTGTCACTCAATAAATCTCTGTTACAACTACCTGACAACTCTGTCACTCAACAAATCTCTGTTACAACTACCTCCCACATCTGTCACTCCACAAATCTCTGTTACAACTACCTCCCACATCTGTCACTCCACAAATCTCTGTTACAACTACCTCCCAACTCTGTCACTCAACAAATCTCTGTTACAACTACCTCCCAACTCTGTCACTCAACAAATCTCTGCTACAACTACCTCCCAACTCTGTCACTCAACAAATCTCTGTTACAACTACCTTCCAAATCTGTCACTCAACAAATCTCTGTTACAACTACCTTCCAAATCTGTCACTCAACAAATCTCTGTTACAACTACCTTCCAAATCTGTCACTCCACAAATCTCTGTTACTACTACCTCCCAACTCTGTCACTCAACAAATCTCTGTTACAACTACCTCCCACATCTGTCACTCCACAAATCTCTGTTACAACTACCTCCCAACTCTGTCACTCAACAAATCTCTGTTACAACTACCTCCCAACTCTGTCACTCAACAAATCTCTGTTACTACTACCTCCCAACTCTGTCACTCAACAAATCTCTGTTACAACTACCTCCCAACTCTGTCACTCAACAAATCTCTGTTACAACTACCTCCCAACTCTATCATTCAACAAATCTCTGTTACAACTATCTCCCAACTCTGTCACTCAACACATCTCTGTTACAACTACCTCCCAACTCTGTCACTCAACAAATCTCTGTTACAACTACCTTCAAACTCTGTCACTCCACAAATCTCTGTTACAACTACCTCCCAACTCTATCATTCAACAAATCTCTGTTACAACTATCTCCCAACTCTGTCACTCAACACATCTCTGTTACAACTACCTCCCAACTCTGTCACTCAACAAATCTCTGTTACAACTACCTTCCAACTCTGTCACCCAACAAATCTCTGTTACAACTACCTCCCAACTCTATCATTCAACAAATCTCTGTTACAACTACCTTCCAACTCTGTCACTCAACACATCTCTGTTACAACTACCTCCCAACTCTGTCACTCAACAAATCTCTGTTACAACTACCTTCCAACTCTGTCACTCAACAAATCTCTGTTACAACTACCTCTCAACTCTGTCACTCAACAAATCTCTGTTACAACTACCTCCCAACTCTGTCATTCAACAAATCTCTGTTACAACTACCTCCCAACTCTATCATTCAACAAATCTCTGTTACAACTATCTCCCAACTCTGTCACTCAACAAATCTCTGTTACAACTACCTTCCAACTCTGTCACTCAACACATCTCTGTTACAACTACCTCCCAACTCTGTCACTCAACAAATCTCTGTTACAACTACCTTCCAACTCTGTCACTCCACAAATCTCTGTTACAACTACCTTCCAACTCTGTCACTCAACAAATCTCTGTTACAACTACCTCCCAACTCTGTCACTCAACAAATCTCTGTTACAACTACCTCCCAACTGTCACTCAACAAATCTCTGTTACCACTACCTTCCAACTCTGTCACTCAACAAATCTCTGTTACAACTACCTCCCAACTCTGTCACTCAACAAATCTCTGTTACAACTACCTTCCAACTCTGTCACTCAACAAATCTCTGTTACAACTACCTCCCAACTGTCACTCAACAAATCTCTGTTACCACTACCTTCCAACTCTGTCACTCAACAAATCTCTGTTACTACTATCTGTTAAACTCTGTTGGTCAGTTGAAGAACATGTCAAATGTGTGGAAGAACTTGTCAAATATATGGAAGAACATGTCAAACATATGGAAGAACTTGGCACATGTATGGAAGAACATGACAAATATATAGAAGAACATGTCAAATATATAGAAGAACATGTCAAATATATAGAAGAACATGTCACTTATATAGAAGAACATGTCAAATATATAGAAGAACATGTCACTTATATAGAAGAACATGTCACTTATATAGAAGAACATGTCAAATATATAGAAGAACATGTCACTTATATAGAAGAACATGTCAAATATATAGAAGAACATGTCAAATATATAGAAGAACATGTCACTTATATAGAAGAACATGTCAAATATATAGAAGAACATGTCAAATATATAGAAGAACATGTCACTTATATAGAAGAACATGTCACTTATATAGAAGAACATGTCAAATATATAGAAGAACATGTCACTTATATAGAAGAACATGTCAAATATATAGAAGAACATGTCAAATATATGGAAGAACATGTCAAATATATAGAAGAACATGTCAAATATATAGAAGAACATGTCACTTATATAGAAGAACATGTCACTTATATAGAAGAACATGTCACTTATATAGAAGAACATGTCAAATATATAGAAGAACATGTCACTTATATAGAAGAACATGTCAAATATATAGAAGAACATGTCAAATATATAGAAGAACATGTCAAATATATAGAAGAACATGTCAGATATATAGAAGAACATGTCAAATATATAGAAGAACATGTCACTTATATAGAAGAACATGTCAAATATATAGAAGAACATGTCAAATATATAGAAGAACATGTCAAATATATAGAAGAACATGTCAAATATATAGAAGAACATGTCACTTATATTAAAGAACATGTCAAATATATAGAAGAACATGTCAAATATATATAGAAGAACATGTCAAATATATAGAAGAACATGTCAAATATATAGAAGAACATGTCACTTATATAGAAGAACATGTCACTTATATAGAAGAACATGTCAAATATATAGAAGAACATGTCACTTATATAGAAGAACATGTCACTTATATAGAAGAACATGTCAAATATATAGAAGAACATGTCACTTATATAGAAGAACATGTCAAATATATAGAAGAACATGTCACTTATATAGAAGAATAGTGTCACTTATATAGAAGAACATGTCAAATATATAGAAGAACATGTCAAATATATAGAAGAACATGTCAAATATATAGAAGAACATGTCACACGTATGGAAGAACATGTCAAATATATAGAAGAACATGTCAAATATATAGAAGAACATGTCAAATATATAGAAGAACATGTCACATGTATGGAGCAACATGTCAAATATATAGAAGAACATGTCACATGTATGGAAGAACATGTCAAATATATAGAAGAACATGTCACTTATATAGAAGAACATGTCAAATATATAGAAGAACATGTCAAATATATAGAAGAACATGTCACTTATATAGAAGAACATGTCAAATATATAGAAGAACATGTCACTTATGTAGAAGAACATGTCAAATATATAGAAGAACATGTCAAATATATAGAAGAACATGTCACATGTATAGAAGAACATGTCAAATATATAGAAGAACATGTCACATGTATGGAAGAACATGTCAAATATATAGAAGAACATGTCAAATGTATAGAAGAACATGTCAAATATATAGAAGAACATGTCAAATATATAGAAGAACATGTCAAATATATAGAAGAACATGTCACTTATATAGAAGAACATGTCAAATATATAGAAGAACATGTCAAATATATAGAAGAACATGTCACTTATATAGAAGAACATGTCAAATATATAGAAGAACATGTCAAATATATAGAAGAACATGTCACTTATATAGAAGAACATGTCACTTATATAGAAGAACATGTCAAATATATAGAAGAACATGTCACTTATATAGAAGAACATGTCAAATATATGGAAGAACATGTCAAATATATAGAAGAACATGTCAAATATATAGAAGAACATGTCACTTATATAGAAGAACATGTCAAATATATAGAAGAACATGTCAAATATATAGAAGAACATGTCACTTATGTAGAAGAACATGTCAAATATATGGAAGAACATGTGAAATATATGGAAGAACATGTGAAATATATGGAAGAACATGTGAAATATATGGAAGAACATGTGAAATATATGGAAGAACATGTGAAATATATGGAAGAACATGTGAAATATATAGAAGAACATGTCAAATATATGGAAGAACTTGTCAAATGTAATAGGGAAATCGCGATGACAACTCAGCAGCTAGTGAGCTGAACCACTAATGATGAAACGCTCCTAGGTTCCCCCCCCCCCCCCGCTGTATATTGATAGTGAATGTTTTATTGGAAGCACTTTAGGCCTGACACCGACCACATTAGTGATATACACACATATGGCATTGGTCACTAAAAATGTGAGGGCGAACACAATGTCCTGCTAGTGATGCAAATCATGGAGTGTAACTGCTCGATCATTGTAGGAAGGGAAACACACTACATTTGATCAATTTATTTAATAAAGAACATGCTACATTTGATCAATGTATCTTCCCTATAATAGAGAACATACTACATTTGATCAATTTATCTAATAAAGAACATGCTACATTTGATCAATTTATCTAATAAAGAACATGCTACATTTGATCAATTTATCTTCCCTATAATAAAGAACATACTATATTTGATCAATTTATCTAATAAAGAACATGCTACATTTGATCAATTTATCTAATAAAGAACATGCAACATTTGATCAATTTATCTAATAAAGAACATGCAACATTTGATCAATTTATCTTCCCTGTAATAGAGAACATATTACATTTGATCAATTTATCTAATAAAGAACATGCTACATTTGATCAATTTATCTTACTTGTAATATAGAACATACTACATTTTATCAATTTATATTCTTTGTAATAAAGAACACACTACATTTGATCAATTTATCTAATAGAGAACATATTACATTTGATCAATTTATCTTCCTTGTAATATAGAACATACTACATTTGATCAATTTATATTCTTTGTAATAAAGAACATACTACATTTGATCAATTTATATTCTTTGTAATATAGAACATACTACATTTGATCAATTTATATTATTTGTAATAAAGAACATACTACATTTGATCAATTTATCATCTTTGTACCATATACAACAGATAGACTGCCTAACAGATCCAGATGAAACAAACATACGAGTAATGTCTCATTTATACTGCCAGCATCATCATCGTGTGCCCTCTCAGCAACGAAGGTTGGCTACCATGGATCTCCATTCTACTCTGTTTCTTGCTTTGATGGTGCAGGCTGACATAGATTGATTTGTCCATCTTTTGATGTTACTCACCCATGTTAGTCTTAGTCTGCCTCTTTTACCTTGTATTTTCCCTTCAAATATTACTTTTAGTAGGCTGTTGTGTCTTTTAACATGCCCTGCCCCAAAATTTCATTTGTCTTGTCTTAATTGTATTTAGTAGTTCTCTTTTTATTTTCAGTTGTTTTAAAACTTCATCGTTTGTTTTCTTTTCCTTCCATCCAATTCTACCTATTCTTCTATAAATCCACATTTCAAAGGCTTCAATTTTCTGTTCTGTTTTCTTGTCTAATGTCCATGTTTCTGCACCATAAAGGAATACTGAGAAGATGTAACATTTTGCCATTTTTAGTTTCAGCCCTGCTGATATTTGTTTTGTTGTTAGTATATTTTTCATGGCATTAAAATTACTTTTTGCCATACCTATTCTTTTGTTTATTTCAATTTTACATTTTCCATCACTGGTTATAGTATGTCCCAGGTAGTTGTAGCTCTGGACTGTCTCCAGATGTATTCCCTCAACTGTGATATTTAATTGTAGGCCTTGAGAATTTTCTTTGTTTATGATCATAGTTTCAGTTTTTTTTATATTCATATCTAGTCCATATTTTTTGCTTGTTATGTTTATTACATTAAGTAATTGCTGTAGGTACTGGGAGCAAACAGCAATAATGAAATACAAATAAGAGAACTCTACACCCATTGATATAAATAGAGGAGTAAGACAAGGATGCATCCGATCACCAAGCTTGTTCAATCTATACACTGAGCAAATCTTTAAAAACATCACAGAGATGCCAGGCCTAAACATTAATGGGAAGATAATCAATAGCCTAAGATATGCTGATGATACTGTTCTACTAGCAGAAAATCCTAAAGACCTGCAGCAATTGCTTAATGTGATAAACATGACAAGGAAAAAATATGGACTAGATATGAATATCAAAAAGACTAAAACTATGATCATAAACAAAGAAAATTCTCAAGGCCTACAATTAAATATCACAGTTGAGGGAATACATCTGGAGACAGTTCAGAACTACAACTACCTGGGACATACTATAACCAATGATGGAAAATGTAAAATTGAAATAAACAAAAGAATAGGTATGGCAAAAAGTAATTTTAATGTCATGAAAAATATACTAACAACAAAACAAATAACACCAGGACTAAAACTAAGAATAGATAATATGTTACATCTTCTCAATATTCCTGTATGGTGCAGAAACATGGACATTAGACAAGAAAACAGAGCAGAAAATTGAAGCCTTTGAAATGTGGATATATAGAAGAATATGAAGAAACAACATCATATTTGCAACATCAGGTCATTACACCAGACTCGCAAAGTCAGGTCATTACATCAGACTCGCAACATCAGGTCAATACAACAGACTCACAACATCAGGTCATTACAGCAGACTTGCAATATTAGGTCGTTACAACAGACTCGCACCATCAGGTCATTACAGCAGACTCACAACATCAGGTCATTACAGCAGATTAGCAACATTAGGTCTTTACATCAGAAACGCAACATCAGGTCATCACAACAGATTCGCAACATCAGGTCTTTACAGCAGACTCACAATATTAGGTCATTACAGCAATCTAGCAACATCAGGTAATTACATCAGACTCACAACATCAGATCATTACAGCAGACACGAAACATTAGGTAAATACAGCAGATTCACTACATCAAGTCATTACAGCAGACTCGCAATAACAGGTCATTACAGCAGACACGCAACATTAGGTCAGTCATTACAGCAAATTCACAACATTAGGTCATTACAGCAGATTGACAACATCAGGTCATTACAGCAGACTTGCAACATTAGGCCATTACAGCAGATTCACAACATCAGGCCATTACAGCAGATTCACAACATCAGGTCATTACAGCAGACTCACAACATCAGGTCATTACAGCAGACTTGAAACATCAGGTCATTACAACAGACTCACAACATCAGGTCATTACAGCAGACTCACAACATCAGGTCATTACAGCAGACTCACAACATCAGGCCATTACAACAGACTCACAACATCAGGTCATTACAGCAGACTCGCAACATCAGGTCATTACAGCAGACTCACAACATCAGGTCATTACAGCAGACTCGCAACATCAGGTCATTACAGCACATTCACAACATCAGGTCATTACAGCAGACTCACAACATCAGGTCATTACAGCAGACTCACAACATCAGGTCATTACAACAGACTCACAACATCAGGTAATTACAGCAGACTCACAACATCAGGTCATTACAGCAGACTCACAACATCAGGTAGTTACAACAGATTCACAACATCAGGTCATTACAGCAGACTCACATCATCAGGTCATTACAGCAGACTCACAACATCAGATCATTACAACAGACTCACAACATCAAGTCATTACAACAGACTCACAACATCAGGTCATTACAACAGACTCCCAACATCAGGCCATTAGAACAGACTCACAACATCAGGTCATTACAACAGACTCACAACATCAGGTCATTACAGCAGACTCACAACATCAGGCCATTACAGCAGACTCACATCATCAGGTCATTACAACAGACTCACAACATCAGGTCATTACAACAGACTCACAACATCAGGTCAGTCATTACAGCAGACTCACAACATCAGGTCATTACAGCAGACTCACAACATCAGGTCATTACAGCAGACTCACAACATCAGTCAGTCATTACAGCAGACTCACAACATCAGGTCATTACAGCAGACTCACAACATCAGGTCATTACAACAGATTCACATCATCAGGTCATTACAACAGACTCACATCATCAGGTCATTACAGCAGACTCACATCATCAGGTCATAAAACAGACTCACATCATCAGGTCATTACAGCAGACTCACAACATCAGGTCATTACAACAGACTCACAACATCAGGTCATTACAACAGACTCACAACATCAGGTCAGTCATTACAGCAGACTCACATCATCAGGTCATTACAACAGACTCACAACATCAGGTCATTACAACAGACTCACAACATCAGGTCATT
>JAVIAB010000046.1:66476180-66488680 GCA_032433765.1 Megaustenia siamemsis
AGCTTCTGCAGCACTCAATCCCAGCTCGTCTGTGACATATTGTATTAACCTTCTTCTAGGTCTTTCTTCTCTCTCATCTTTCAGGAACTATGCCCTCCATCATTTACTTCTCTATAAAACCCGATCACTTTGCCTCACTAAAACATTTCTTTGTTTCCCTGCTTCTCATCGACCAGTTTTCACAAACTTCCTGCAGAACTGTCAACTTTCTTCTTGTCTCCGTCCATGTTACTCTGAGTTTCCTTCTGTCCCACTTGAGTTCCCACCAACTCATACATACTTCAACAGTTCTTCCGATTGTCCATGTTTCATTGCTGTAATTTGCTATGGGAAAATTCAGGCTCATGCAGCTTGCTGGTTACACCCTGTTAATTGGTCTTTGCACTTGCTGAAACCACTCGTCTCTATATCAATTCCTCGAGTCCCATCCTCTTATAAGCTCAACAATCATCTCCTAATTCTCTACACACAAATTAAAGCATGATTACATCTGTCTTGTCACGCCGTAATCTCTCCGCCTCCTGTGCGCCCCAAGCAAGCCCAGTCTACGGCCTCCTCCGCCTCCTGTGCGCCCCAAGCAAGCCCAGTCTACGGCCTCCTCCGCCTCCTGTGCGCCCCAAGCAAGCCCAGTCTACCGCCTCCACTGACTCCCAGAATAAATGGCACCTATTGTTACAGTTGACAAGAAATAATGCGTTCTGCCTAGCAGATGACGTCACACGAGCAGGCTCACCGTGGCAAGAAGAAACAGCGAGGACAAGTCGAGGGCAAGCGGCTAAAACATGTGGCGAGTTGTGCAATTGTTGTCAAGGGAGAGAAGGCATCACAAAGATAACAGACACAATTGGATTACTTCGCTTGTCATTAACACGACGTAGTTGCGTCGCGTCGTGATTTACAGCACGCTGCTATATCTGCACCTTATCCACTCGATATCCGACTTCAGCATGACATTCTATCCCGAGTTTACCTTTCCTCTTCCATTTTCACTCACAACCTCCTCACAAAGTTGAGGTCTGGTCAACTCTGCCTCATTAGACCTCTGGGAGATGAATTTGGAGGTCGATCAGCTCTGGTTCACTGATCCTGGTACATGCAGCTGTCAGCTATGATTCATTAATAAATTTATCGGCATGAGCTCCGCTACACTTGTTGTTCGTGAGTACTAATGTACAAACGTGAGTACATACAGGATAGCTGGCAAGTGTACACACGTGAGTACACACAGGATAGCTGGCAAGTGTACACGCGTGAGTACACACAGGTCAGCTGACAAGTGTACATGCGTAAGTACACACATGACAGCTGACAGGTGTACACGCGTAAGTACACACATGACAGCTGACAGGTGTACACGCGTAAGTACACACATGACAGCTGACAGGTGTACACGCGTAAGTACACACATGACAGCTGACAGGTGTACACGCGTAAGTACACACATGACAGCTGACACGTGTACACGCGTAAGTACACACATGACAGCTGACAAGTGTACACGCGTGAGTACACACATAACAGCTGACAGGTGTACACGCGTAAGTACACACATGACAGCTGACAGGTGTACACGCGTAAGTACACACATGACAGCTGACAGGTGTACACGCGTAAGTACACACATGACAGCTGACAGGTGTACACGCGTAAGTACACACATGACAGCTGACAGGTGTACACGCGTAAGTACACACATGACAGCTGACAAGTGTACACGCGTGAGTACACACATGACAGCTGACAGGTGTACACGCGTAAGTACACACATGACAGCTGACAGGTGTACACGCGTAAGTACACACATGACAGCTGACAGGTGTACACGCGTAAGTACACACATGACAGCTGACAGGTGTACACGCGTAAGTACACACATGACAGCTGACAGGTGTACACAGCGCGCTCTGGAAGAGGGAGTGTTTATTGTTCTCACTTATTGGAGAACAGAATCGATGACGTCATGTCTAGAGCAACTCCCGGGGAAGTCTCCACATGGACATCGGTGGAGTTTATCCTGATTGTGTCTATGGAGAGATAGGGGGAGTCTATCCTGATTGTGTCTATGGAGAGATAGGGGGAGTCTATCCTGATTGTGTCTATGGAGAGATAGGGGGAGTCTATCCTGATTGTGTCTATGGAGAGATAGGGGGAGTCTATCCTGATTGTGTCTATGGAGAGATAGGGGAAGTCTATCCTGATTGTGTCTATGGAGAGATAGAGGGAGTCTATCCTGATTGTGTCTATGGAGAGATAGGGGGAGTCTATCCTGATTGTGTCTATGGAGAGATAGGGGGAGTCTATCCTGATTGTGTCTATGGAGAGATAGAGGGAGTCTATCCTGATTGTGTCTATGGAGAGATAGGGGGAGTCTATCCTGATTGTGTCTATGGAGAGATAGAGGGAGTCTATCCTGATTGTGTCTATGGAGAGATAGGGGTAGTCTATCCTGATTGAGTCTATGGAGAGATAGGGGGAGTCTATCCTGATTGTGTCTATGGAGAGATAGGGGGAGTCTATCCTGATTGTGTCTATGGAGAGATAGGGGTAGTCTATCCTGATTGTGTCTATGGAGAGATAGGGGGAGTCTATCCTGATTGTGTCTATGGAGAGATAGGGGGAGTCTATCCTGATTGTGTCTATGGAGAGATAGGGGCAGTCTATCCTGATTGTGTCTATGGAGAGATAGGGGGAGTCTATCCTGATTGTGTCTATGGAGAGATAGGGGGAGTCTATCCTGATTGTGTCTATGGAGAGATAGGGGGAGTCTATCCTGATTGTGTCTATGGAGAGATAGGGGGAGTCTATCCTGATTGTGTCTATGGAGAGATAGGGGGAGTCTATCCTGATTGTGTTCATGGAGAGATTGGGGGAGTCTATCCTGATTGTGTCTATGGGGAGATAGGGGGAGTCTATCCTGATTGTGTCTATGGAGAGATAGGGGGAGTCTATAGAAACAAACCACGAACTACGGCGACGTGAGAGCAAACGTCAGTCAGTGACCTTAGAGACGTGAAGGCAGTGACGTGAGAGACGTGCAGACAGTGACATGAAGACGTCTAGACAGTGACCTTAGAGACGTGCAGACAGTGACATGAGGGACATGCTAGCAGTGACATGAAGACGTCTAGACAGTGACCTTAGAGACGTACAGACAGTGACCTTAGAGACCTGCAGGCAGTGACCTGAGAGACGTGCAAACAGTGACATGAAGGACGTGCAGACAAGCACCTTAGAGACGCGCAGACAGTGACCTGAGGACATGCAGGCAGTGACCTTAGAGACGCGCAGACAGTGACCTTAGAGACGTGCAGACAGTGACCTTAGAGACGTGCAGACAGTGACCTTAGAGACGTACAGACAGTGACCTTAGAGACGTACAGACAGTGACCTTAGAGACGTACAGACAGTGACCTTAGAGACGTACAGACAGTGACCTTAGAGACGTACAGACAGTGACCTTAGAGACGTACAGACAGTGACCTTAGAGACGTACAGACAGTGACCTAAGAGACGTACAGACAGTGACCTTAGAGACGTGCAGTCAGTGACCTTAGAGATGCGCAGACAGTGACCTTAGAGACGTACAGACAGTGACCTTAGAGACGTGCAGACAGTGACCTTAGAGACGTGCAGACAGTGACCTTAGAGACGTGCAGACTGTGACCTTAGAGATGCGCAGACAGTGACCTTAGAGACGTGCAGATAGTGACCTGAGGGACGTGCAGATAGTGACCTGAGGGACGTGCAGATAGTGACCTGAGGGACGTGCAGGCAAGGACCTTCTATGACGCCCCGGGTACAAATCTCTGTGGACACAAATAGTGATTACTCGCAGCTAATTTTATGACGTCACATCTGCCACAAACCTGTGTCAGTCAAACAGCCTCCATGATGGTACAGGCGCGTCACGTAGCGAGACATCCTAGAGAATCTAGAAGCGTTGCCGCTGTTTCACTGTTGAGGTTGTTATCTTAGTTAGGAGCCGACTCCGCAGCCCATGACGGCACGACACCCTGTGGTAGGCATGATTGTTATACCTGCCCCTTCGTGCTACAGTTTTGTCCACGTTACCTGCACTAATGACGCCATTGACATCTAAGAAGGTTTCTCCTGAGTGTCTCGCAACGCCATCTTGGTAAACACTGCCACAAGATGTACATAGGTGAAACAGGTGTACGGTTAAGACATTAGACTTCGAGAACGCCTCTGCATCATGTCTCGAGACCCTGGTACACCTGTCACTGCTGGCCACGAGCGCTATGAGGACACTCCAAATCAGTACTATCATGTCATACTTATCCGGTAAGCCCAGTCTGTTTGTCCTGGAGAACCGACTCAAAGCCTGACTTTACTATCTCCATCCGTGAGAGAGTATTGCACTCTCTTCCATCATAGTCAGCTTTCGTTATCTTGGATACCTCTTTCTTATGTTTGTTGTTTCTCCTATTTAATTACCATTATTGCTAACAATCCCGCTGTTAACTTTTTTCTCTCTGCCAACTATCCATGCTAGAGATCCTTGCTAGGGATTCTTGCTAGGGATCCTTGCTAGGGATCCAATTGAAGAGGTTCATTTTTCTGTCTCTTCTTCACATCTACTTTACATCTACTTTACATCTTCTTTACATCTACTTTACATCTACTTTACATCTACTTTACATCTTCTTTACATCTACTTTACATCTTTACATTTACTTTACATCTACTTTACATCTTCTTTACATCTACTTTACATCTTCTTTATATTTACTTTACATCTACTTTACATCTTCTTTACATTTACTTTACATCTACTTTACATCTTCTTTACATTTACTTTACATCTACTTTACATCTACTTTACTTTACATCTTCTTTACATATTCTTACCATGTTCTGTCCCCTGTGGTCACCGATGTCCAACTCGCCCTACAGGTCATGTGACCAGCAAGGTCTCAAGTCCTGGCAACTTCCGGGCCATGGGCTAATTCCAACCTTGACCTATTGGAACATGACATCACCTACAGCTAAGTATTCTAATAACTGGGGTTAACTTGTTGTCCTGTTTCTGACGAAGGCCCATGATGCCGAAACGGTATATTGTGTCCTGGTGGCCATTAGTTTAGCTACCCAATACAATGTATGTTAATTTCTTCTACCAGTGGCCCCGGATGTGCCTGCCAGGGTTGCCAATTTGGCTTTTTTTAGGCCAAATTCCACAAATCTGGCTTTTTTGGTTTTTGTTTGGCCTAAAGAAATTCTTTGGCTTTTTTGGGTTTTTGGCTTATTCCTGGCTTTTTTTTCTAAACCAGTAGTAAAAAAAAAGTATAAACCACAATTTCAGTAAAAGTTCTTTAAAAATATAATTATTTTGCTCCAAAAATGCATCAAATCATCTGACTTTAATAAGAATTTGGCGCACTTTTGCAAATTACTTTCACTTTCAGAATCCATAGGTCTTAATTCTTAATGTTTCATTCTAGGAATATTCTTCAAAATAGTTCATTTTCAAAATTGAAACAAAACGAACGTGTCGTGAGTCGTGAGTCGTCGTACAGGAGTGTGCCTAGGACGTGCGCTTAACAAGTCGACTAATTATTTACATTAGTCTACGCTGTGTTTGATAAAGATATTACTTGTGTTACTCATGGCTTCTTCATCAAAGAAATGGAAAGCATCTTATGATAGCAATCGTAAGTACAATAGTATTTGGGAAGAAACATACCCATGGCTCATGAAAGCTTCTGATGGATCAGAGGCAGCATATTGTAAACTCTGCCGGTGTACGATTGTACCAAAAAGACGAAACATCTCAAATCATGAGAAATCATCTAAGCACATGATGAGAGTTCCATCAAATAGTCAGACACAACTTAGTGTCACTCAAAGTCCTAGACAAAATAACGATAAAGTTAAAACAGCAGAGCTCCAAATTGCTGTAAGCATGACCTGCCACTGTGCAATTCGCACAATTGACCATCTGAGTGAAATTATGACAGCACATGGCCAGGGCAGTACATTAGGAAACATCAAATTGCACAGAACTAAATGTTCATGCTTAATAAAAAATATAATATCGCCAGCACTAAAAACGGATCTCATCCATGACTTTCAGGACAAGAAATACGCCATCATTTTAGATGAATCTACAGATGTCTCCACACAAAAATACTTGTGTATCTTAATTCGGTTTTTCAGTGAAAGAAAACAGGAAATTCTAACAGGGTATCTTGGGCTAATTCCCGTGCAAGAAGCAACAGGAGAAAACATATTTAATTTGATTGATGGTGAAATAAAAAAATGTGGCCAGAGTCTCACAAATTGCATTGGATTTGCATCAGATGGAGCGTCAAACATGGTTGGCTGTAACAACTCAGTGTGGTCTAGATTAAGAAATGTATCTCCTTCATGTGTACAGCTGAAATGTATTTGTCATTCTTTGGCACTTTGCATTTATTATGCAGTAGCTAAGCTACCGTCAAATATAGGATTTTTACTATCAGAAATACCGCAATGGTTTTCCCACAGTAGCCTAAGACGAGAAGCCTACAAAGAATTATTTACAGTGATGAATACACCTACAGAATATGAGTCAACCAGAACTGCTCCACTGCCTTTTGAGAAACCATCAGCTACTCGATGGCTTGTGCGAGGAACAGTTATGTTTAATATTCTGATGAATTGGGAAGAGCTAAAGGCTTATTTCATGAGTACTGAATTAGCCCAGTCAAAGTTTGACACAAAATACAAAGCACGATTGTTAAAGGACATGATGTTAGATTATAACAATTACTTGTTCTTTGTTTTCGCAACACCCGTTGTGCAGGAATTTGAAAGACTCAATGGCCTTTTTCAACAAACTAAAGCTGATCCTCATGAACTGTGTCAAGAATTATTTTTACAAAAGGCAAGTCTTCAGAACAGGTTGTATGATACAAATGGACAAAGAAAGGATATACGTAAATCAAGTTGATTTTGGTATCAAATTTTTAACAGAATGTAATACGTTCCTACAAAAGAACAACAACACTGACGCTCATCACGAAATTTAAAATGTCAAAGAAAGATGTATGTGTATGCTAGAGGAAGCTCTCAATCAAATAACATGTAGACTTCCTTCGGCGAGTAATATATTTCAAAATCTATCAAAGCTGAGTCCACGGATTATTTTAAATCAAGCTTCGAGAGCAACGTTTTCAGACTTACCCTTCTTACACCTAGCAGGAAGTAACATCAGCACTATTGAAGAACAAAACAGAAAAATTATATTGATTGATTGGAAAGAAGATACCATGTTTAAGAAAGATGGACTTCCTACTGACAGTGAACAGTTTTGGATTGGCATACATCAGCATCAGTCATTCAAAGAGTTAGCCAACTTTGCCCTAACTTGTCTGATCACCCCATGCAGCAATGCCATAGTTGAAAGAATTTTCTCCATTGTAACGTCAGTGAAGACAAAAGCAAGGAATAAGATGCAACTGCATTTGCTTGACTCTATTGTCAGGATTAGAGCAGAACTGTTGCTTTCAAACAAATGTTGTAAAGACTTCATCCCATCAGCAAAAATGCTCAAAGAATTTACATCAGAGAATTTGTATGCTGTAGAATCAGGTAGCTCTGATGCGGATGACGTTAATAATCTTGATCTGGAGAGTTTCGTGTGATGTGAGTATAGCAGAAATGTTTGGCCTTTTTTTTTTGGCTTTTTAATTGACTATTTGGCCTAATTTGGCTTTTTTTCAACACTTTTTGGCCTAAAATCCAAAAATATATCTGGCAACCCTGGTGCCTGCCTGTGTCAACTACCGCGCCCGCAGCCGCTGGCAACATCCCGAGTGTCCCCGAGCACACGCGGTAACAATGGCTTCTGTCACGTGATTTATCTGTGTCGCCTCTTTGTGTCTTGTGACCTGTAGGGAAGAGATGCAGCGGGGAGGTGGTGGTGGGAGGGGGCAAGGACGGTGGGCGTGGTCACAGCCAACTATAGACATAGGGGTTAAGGCAAAGAAATGCAAATGAATGCATAACAGTGGGAAGCTGCAGTTAATCTGAATGTGAGGGAAAATTAGAAAAAAAAATAGAAAAAATGGTATGGTAAAAGCTTTACGTGGTTAGTAGACGACACAGATTTGAACGACGTTTCGGCTCAATAGGCCTTCAGCAGGATCAGACAAACAACACGCACACACAGATATGTAAGTAAATAAAACTAATCCTACATAGTTAACTAGTAACGAAACATCCAAAACAAAATAATCGAAATATGTTAAAGAAAAGCAAATTGACTTCCCTGTGTCGTGGACCGTAGTCAGAATGGAAAAGGAATTGTCCCACGGGTGTAGCTGTAATCATACCCTCTGGTCAGGGGTGAAGGGTTCTAAAAATACACAAGTGGAGGGAACGCTGTCTAGGTTACGTCGACTGCAAAGACAGCTAAAATGTCTGAAAGTATCTAATGGCCCATACATACATGTATATACACACACACACACAGATGCGTGTATACATATATACACGTACAAGCAGACGTGCACATACTTATACATATCAACATACATATATATATATATATATATATATATATATATATATACATACACATGCATATATATGCATACAAGCAAGCACACACATACATGCATAAATATATATATACCAATACCCATACATATGAACACATACATGCATGTGCACATCCATACAGGGACAATCATATGTGTAGAAATGTGCGCTTAACGCACAACTAACCAGAGGAGTTCACACCGGGGTCAGTGTGCAAACTGGAAGGAGAAAGAATAGAACAGTAGAATAACAGTTACTCAAAAAGCGGAAAGAGTGAGATGTCTGAGAGTGGGGTGCAATAAAAACATATGAGGGGTAAGTAGCACAGAAAAAAGGTATATAGGAGACACACCGAAGTGTCTCAGTGGGGACCATTGGAGGAGAACTATGAATAGCATGGCATAGTAGATAGACTAAAGAGCCAAAACATGGGCGGTAGAGAGGGCTATGCAAAAGGGAAGGAGTAGCCGAAAGGAAACTATGTGTACGAGTGTGATACATTCATACCTCGTGGGGTCAGCGAACCATAGTTGACTATGAGGCGATTCTCCAAAGCAAATCGGCTGCGATCGCCAGAGTGACAAGGAGAAATACCAGTGACACGGATGTCGTCTTTGCCCTTGTGGTCTGAGGAGTTGAAATGGGAAGACACTGGAGTGCCAGTATTCTGTTGAACATCTCGTAGATGTTCACAAAATATTTCCGTTAATGGTCTCCCAGACTCACCAATGTAAGTCATGTGGCATCGTTGGCTTATGATGGCATAAATGATGTAACGGGACACACATGTGAAGCTATGCTTGATCTCGAACCGTCCATTAGGGAACAAGACCGAGTCAGCAGGGAGCACATAGGCCCAGGTGATACAGTTACGACCACAAGGGCCCGTACCGAAGTGCTGAGGGTCGGAGCGAGGGAGATGGCTCCTAACCAGAATATCTCCCAAATTCCTGTCGCGCTTGAAGGCGATCATCGGGGGATCACTAAAAAGTAGACGGGTAGTGGGATCAGAGAGGAGAATGGAACGGTAGCGGTTGAGTATCCTCACAGCAGCTAAGTTGTGAGGATGATATGTGAGGGTGAGTATAGTTCTCTGAGAGGGGGGACGGTTGGAAGGAGTGAATGCCTCGGGACGGGAGATAAGGAGGACCCGCTTGAGGGCAGACTGGAGGATCGAGTCTGGATAAAGCCGGCGGCTGAAGAAACCTAACATAAGTTGAGCTTGTTGGAGGAAATCTTGGTCATCCTGGCAAATGCGACGGAGACGCAATAACTGGGAGAACGGAATAGAATCACGACAAGAAGGTGAATGGGATGAAGTGTAGAGAAGATAACAATGGGTGTCTGTGGGTTTATAGAAAACCGAGGTGTGGAGGCCAGAGGTACCCAAGGAAACAATAAGATCTAGGAAGGTAATAGAGGAAGTGGATGTACAAGATGTGATCTTGATAGTTATGTGATAGCCACTAATGTGGTCGATAAACCTGGAGAGGTCATCCTCAGGTAGATCGGTAAGTCCGAAGCAGTCATCAATGTACCGAAGGTATATGATGGGAAGGGGACCTTGATATGAATTGAGAATTTGGTGCTCCAGGTAGCCCATAAATAGGCAAGCATAGCTGGGGCCCATCTTGGTGCCCATGGCTACTCCACTAACCTGGTCATAGAAGTTACCATCGAACTCAAAGGTATTGAGGTTGAGTACAAGCTCAGTAAGGCGGAGAAGAGTGGCAGTATCCACAGAGGGGCGTTGTCTCTGGTCAAGAAAGAAACGTAGAGCCAGGAGGCCGTCGGAGTGAGGAATAGAGGTGTAGAGGGAGCAAACATCAAGGGTGAAAAGTCGGTATGAGCGACCTCGGGAGAGAGAGATGGAAGAGAAGATACTCAATGCATGGTTAGTGTCCTTGACATATGAGGGAAGACTAACTACCATGGGCTGGAAGACACTGTCTAGATAGTCAGATATGTGTTCAGTCGGGCAAGCACACGCTGACACGATGGGGCGTCCTGGATTGTCGATCTTGTGAGTTTTGGGGAGCATATAGAAAGATGGTTTCCCAAGACCACTATTGGGGATAATGAGGCGGGACGCGCTTGGAGGAAGAAGGTTGTATCGGAACAGTTCCATGATGGTAGACTGGACCTGCTTGTTGTGGAGGGCAGTGGCGTCGTCAGGACGGGGTTTATAAAACATGGTATTGGATAGTTGTTTGTTACCCTCTAAAATGTATAAATCTTTACGCCAAACTACCACCGCTCCCCTTTGTCGGCCGGTTTGACGACAATGTCCTCCCGGCGGCGGAGATTAGAGAGGGCCCGAAGCTCAGAGGGAGATAAATTAGAGCGGTGAAGTTTTCTAGGGCCCAGTTGTTGTATCTGACGTGAGGTGACATTTATGTAGTGATCCAAGGTCAGTGATGCGCCGGGTTGTGATGTCATCTAGAGCACTACCATCTGGTGCCGGGACAGCTCGTCTCCTTCACGCCATCATTGGGTTTGTAGACTGGTGCGCCCTACAACGAGAACAGCTTGTTGGTTACTGAGAAATAAGTGCGGCCTTGTGTTGTGCTGACAATATTTCTCAAAGAAAACGTGCCCACCGATTGTAAAAGTAATGACGGACACAAACAACCACATCAGCGTCCGCCATGACAGAGCTGGAGTGGCTTGGTCTCTTCTACCTGCTATTATCTACCCAACTTGGTCTACTATAATCACAAGGAGAACACACCAAGTCACATTTTGACTGACACAACGAGAACACACCGAGCTTCAAAGATCCCACACTTTGACTGACACAACGAGAACACACCGAGCGTCAAAGACACAACACTTTGACTGACACAACGAGAACACACCGAGCGTCAAAGACACAACACTTTGACTGACACAACGAGAACACACCGAGCGTCAAACACACAACACTTTGACTGACACAACGAGAACACACCGAGCGTCAAACACACAACACTTTGACTGACACAACGAGAACACACCGAGCGTCAAAGACACAACACTTTGACTGACACAACAATCTCAACGAGAACAAACCAAGATTCAAACATTTCACACTCTGACACAGACCCCCCAGGTTGATACAACAAGAGTCGGGGGGAAGGGGGAGAGAGAGAGAGAGAGAGAGTGTGTGGGGGATAAAGGGAAAGAACTGGCTTGTGCAGCAACATAGACACAAAGTTCTGCTTCTCTCCCTTGTCCCCACACACGTCCAGGTGTGGCCTGTAAATGGCAGGTCGTCGGTTCGCCATGAGAACATGTCACATATTTTGAAATATTTACATCCCCGTATATGTTATTCTTAAAGTCGACACAACAACGACCTGAACCTCTCGTAGCGACAGCACCGGCCACAGCTGTTTTCTGTCCTCTAAAAGTTGTATTTTAGTTCATCCTGACAGTTTTGTTGTGGATGACGAGGTCACTAGCCTAGTACATAGCCATCATTATTGACATTGATTTTCAATGGAAGTGGTTTTAGTTTGTGACTTCTTCTTCTTTCCTTCCTCATTTGCCTTTCAGCTTCGAGGGGAGATATCATTTGCGATCTTTTGCTCTTCTGTTCGCCTCTGCTGCTGTTATGTTTCCTAATGTTTCTAATATTCCACCAATCCATAATTTTTGTGGTCGGCCTTTGAATATGGTGTTCTCACAACGTTTGTTGAAGGCTCGTTATGTTGTGTTTTGATCTTTCTGCTATGTCACGTGACCAAACCATTTTATCTGTTGTTTCTTTATATATTCTATGGCGGTGGCTATTCCTAGCTTTTTTCTCAGTTCTTCATTTCTGATCTTATCTCTCAGACTGTTTCCTGTCATTCGTCTAACACATTTCATCTCTGTAGAGGTTATTTTTCTTATTGTTCTTGCATCTAGGGTCCAGGTCTGGCATTGGTAGCACAACGTTGGGATGAAGATTGTATTGTAGAGTGCCCGTTTTG